>WSYH01003159.1:0-62522 GCA_036426205.1 Ascaphus truei
AAACTGGAGGAAGGGCTCCAATCCCAGCGGGACTGAGGGTTCTCCTCCTCCATCCACTCTCATTCAAGTCACTGAGATATCTCGAATGCGAGTGGAAGGATGGGTTTTGGCCGTGGCAAGCACGAGCTTCCCACAAACAGGGGAGGTATGTAACAGGGGACTTACCCTGTTCAGAAAACTTGCCTCTAATCCAGCAGTGTGCTGGTTAATTGACCAGCACCTGGCTGATTAGAGGTGTCAGAAAAAGCCTGCCTCTGAGACAGGAAGAGAGATTTTCCTCAGTACACAAGGGTGCTGACAAGAGGAAAGAGGTCTTGAGCAGAAAAGCTCTGCTGAAATCAAGACACCCAAAGACCTATATTCCTGGACACAAGGGACCCAGGAACCTACCAGAGACTGACATGAAGGGCCATCTGCTTTAAGGTATCTCTTGAGACTTTGGGGAATAGGGTGGTAATGGAATCCCTCCAGCCCTGGAGAAAAGGACTGGGGAAGTAAATGAGCCCTTAAACAGGGATAGGCGGTTGTTGTTTTCATGTTTTGCTGTGTTAAAAGGGACAGGCGCAATAAAGCCTTATTTTAATTTCACCCTAAAAACGGTCTCCATTGCATACCTCTGCACACATCTCTTACAGTGAGATATGGCATAGGATGCTAGATAAATTAAGAACTAACCGGAAGTTAAAGCACAGGAAAGAGAGGGTTTAAGTCAGGATAGCCTCAAGGAAATAGAGGATACAACAAGACAGAATTAGAGGTATCAAGGAATAGACAGAAAGCAGATAGACAGATCAGGGAATTCTTGCCGTAACAGGATATAGCAAAGAGACGGGAAGGATTCTAAAGGTAGCAAGTAGAGAGCGGGAAAAGATGACATAGTTTAGGGCTCAAGATAGGACACGAACCTGCGGTCAGGAGGGGTCACAGGATAGTTATAGTAATACAGCAGGGGTTTGAGAAGGCGGGAGTAGTAGAATAGGACAAGAGATTGAACAGGGACTATAGGGTTAGGAGTTATCAAGCGGGGTTAGAGTTCGGTAATTAGATAAAGGTTATTTGGGGGGGTGGGGTTGGAGAGCCAGGGGGACGACGCGGGGCTGGGGGTTTGCTCCGGGGTCTACATGTGTCTCCACTTGGGCACCAGGGGACTTTCCTGCTTGTGGCTCATGAAAGCCCCCAGAGGATCGGTCGAGGTAGACTGTGGCGGAGGGGTGGAAGGGCCACGTGTTCTCATTCCGATGGACCATCCAGCTGGGGCAATCATTGTGGTCAGGGGGGCTAGGCCATCTCAGCTCACAAAATGTTTTTAGTTGTATTTGTTGTTGTCTTTGTCTATGTCTCAATGTTCCCCTTGTGTTTCCACCCCCATCCCTTTCCCTGGCAGGAGAAAGACTCACGGGCTTGGCTCTTTGACGGAGCAAAGGGAGAAGATCAGCCAAACGAGGCTTATAACCAGGTCGCCTTCGAAGATGCTTGTCTAAAACCCGGTCTTGATGGAAAAGGATATCATCATAATATCAAATAACTTGAAGGGTTTTAACAGTCCTCAGAAACTGAGACTAGCTTTGACAGGTTACAGTCGGACAGACCCCGACATAATATTTTTTACAGGAAACACATTTCTCACAGGCCAATTCCCCCTTAAAATTATTGATATAGTAAATACCGGAATTGGTACGCATCGTCAGCCCCGGTTAAGAAGCGAGCTGTAGCGACATTAATAAATAATAGATTACCACTGCGAGTGGACCTTACAAAAAGATGGAGATGGACGATATCTAATCCTGGTAGGTAATTGCGAATATACATGCCCCAGGGGAACAAACGGGAAACTTCCTGAGTAGGTTTTTCTCGGTCTTAAAAAGAGTGGCCATGGGATGTATCATTCTAGGGGGTGACTTTAATCAAACCTTGGACCCGGAGTATGAGAGGTGCACACCAGGAAAAAAGTCTCAGTCCAAGATCAGAACGGCATGGACCAAAGGGAGACAATGGACTTATAGACATCTGGCGGGAACAGCACCAGAGTGAGAGAGGTTATACCTTTTTGTCTCATCCACATGACAGATATAGCAGGATAGACTACCTCTTTGTCTCGAATAGATTGGTTTCAGTGATCTCCCACACAGGGATCCACGATATTTCAAGGTCAGATCACGCACCAATAGAGCTGCGGTGCTCCCATTTTAGGCTGGACAGACCAGTAGCGAACTGGAAACTCAATGAGTTACTCCTTAAGATCCCAGAGATTGAACAAACCGTGGGCGAGGAGATCGGGGTAAATTTTCAGGAAAACGGAGGTAGCGTTCCCACGCTATATTTTCTGGAAAACGGAGGTAGCGTTCTCACGCAATCCACTCTATCGGAGGCCCATAAAGATACCATTAGAAGAACACTTATAGGGAATGCGGCACGACGCAAGAGAGATAGAGACAGCAAGATCAAAAAGCTCCAATCCCAATTGGCTGAACTGTCTACTCTTCATAAAAGTAACAAGCTAGCCTTGACATTGAAGGAGTGGCTAGATACCAAAACAAAACTAAATTTATTGCTGGCCTCACAGGCGGAGAGGGGGACTTTAACTGGTCTAAGCGAACTTTTTACGAAAAAGCTAACAAACCAGATACCCTACTTGCCAACAATGATGACTATATGATGGAAAGAAAGTCTCCCATTGCGAGGAGACACACACCCAGCTAAAGACATTTAAAAGGACAGCAAAACTGCCTAGCCTAATGTAAACAGAGAGGAGAGGGAGGCGCTTCGGGACTTCTCAATGGAGGAGCTAATGGAGGTACTCAAGTTCTTGAAGACTTTGCAGTGGAAACTCGCGTTGGGTGAATCAGTGATAACTAAGAAGCCCTTGTTGATGACATCCAGAGTGGAGGTCAACTTTAATCAGCCCAGTACCTGCTGTGACGGCCGTAGAGTGGATGGTGTTGCTGTGCATATCCTTGTCTGACCCTATGACCCAGGGTGGTCTGAATGCTCGCAAACAAAGGCACTTATGTAAGTGGAATACTTTGTGTTTTTAAAATTAAAGACAGTATTATACTATTTTTGCTTCCCCCTTCTGTTGTATATGGATTTCCTGTCCCTCTATATGGATCTGGAGTACCTGTCTGGGGACATAAGTTGGTAACTTCTAATAACCACAACGCTTATACTTCACGTTAAACACGTGAGTGCAAATTTTATAGAACTCCCCGCATTGAAATTATCTGTTGGAGTAGACAATATTGCACTATCTTTGTGTTTCTACTTTCTTTACATGTCCTGATGTGATTTGCGCACCTGTTTCTCCTTCGTTTGCTGACTGAATTTGGATTGAAATTCTACGTCGGGAGCTGCAATCATTAAGGATAGTTTATCATTTGTGCTACTGTGATTTATTAGTAATATTATTTGCGCTTGTTTTTCTTTTCACTATTATAGAGTGGCACTAGACAGGGTTGTCCTCTGTCACCCTTATTATTCGCATTATGTATAGAACCACTGGCGGCACATATTCGCCTCAACCCAGATATAACAGGGATCCAAACACAGAAGCAGCCGCATAAAGTGGCCCTGTATGCGGACGACGTCATTTTGACGTTATCAAACCCCTCATCTCTGCCGAATGTCTTTAGTTTACATGGGGAATTTAATACGATTTCGGGTTTTAAAATTAACAAAGCCAAGTCAGAAGCCTTAAGCATCAACCTGCCTAAGGACACGGAAAAATTGATAGAGCTAAATTTTAGCTTTACTGTAAATGGCAAGCCTCTGAAATTAAATACCTAGGGATTAATATCACCATAAATTATAATGACCTTTATAAAGCAAACTACCCCAGACTAATAAGGACTCTAAAGGAGGAGCTCAGGACTTGGGCAGAATTCAGAATCTCATGGATTGGCAGGATCCATTGCATTAAAATGAATCTCCTCCCGGGGGCGTGGCCAGGACGTGGAGCAGGGAAGCCGCAAGTTAGATCGGCATCGTCCTGAGGTCAAGGGTAAACAGGAAATACCCCTTTAAAACTCCCCCAAAATAAAGATACATAACGGCCTGGCAGTCCAGTCAGCTTGACCCCTCACCGCAAAGTGTTTGCTGCTCTAGCTAACACCCGGAGACCCACTGCCACCGGTGTCTGATTCCCCTGTGTCCCTGATTCCAAGATGGCCGCCGGAGCCGCGTGGTTCATCTGAGGTGCGGCGGATCACTGAGCAGGCTCGGGCGGCTGGGACGGACGGGGGAATCCCCCCCTTGCCCCACATGGGCGGACGGGGGAATCCCCCCCCCCCCACCCCCCCCCCCCACCCCCCCCCCCCCCCCCCATCGGTGAGCTCCTCCGGTGAGCCCCTCCGGCTACAGCAAAACAGAGGTATAGTGAGAATTGGGCCCTGCATCTTTGAGGAGTGTCGACCCCTTCCCCCCCTAAAATGGCCGCTGGGCCCAAATCCTACGAGGGAAGCTTCAGATAAATTATTGCGGCACTGTGGGGAAAATCACCTAACCAGAGCAAGGACTCCAGACAGCGTACCAGCGGCTTACAGATCTGCTGGAGAGGCTGCAGGGTGAGGAGGGGTGGCCACCCCCACCTGGCTATTGGAGCCTTGGCGCCACCTGATAGAAGTGCGGAGCTGCCTCCATTGCACCCCCCCAGCTGAGATCTGTCTGCAGTCCCTGGGGGNTTAGTCCTGGGGGCCACCAAGAATCTGCCTCCCCCCCCCCCCTGTCCCCACCACTTCAAGAGACAAATCACAGAATGAGGAAGAGTGTCTGTCCTTAATACATTAAAAATGTTTATTCTGGGGGGGGGGGGCGTGCCGATTACGTCAACCGGAGCAGTCGGGTCAAGGGAGAGCTCCGGAGACCGCTTGCTCAAACCGACATTAAAAAGCACTTCCTGTGTGATCCGGACGAGCGTAGGGAAAAGAGCGTAGGCTGAGAGGAATGGTGCGGACCAAGGCGACAGCGCGGGATACCTCCGGCAGCTACAGGAAGGCTGTTGCAGCCAGTGGCCCCAAGGAAAGCGTTTGGGAGCAGCTCCAGTACGCAAACCCAGAAACATCTCCTTCAGGGAAGTATACATCTGTCGGCAAGTATGCTGGAGGGAAGGCATCCTCAAGCGTCTTACCTGCCCCAACATGGCAGAACGCGTATAGGAAGAGTTCTTTTGATCGCCGTCCACAAGTCCTCTTGGAGGAGAACTGTGTGCCGTCTGATGGGCGAGGACGGTGGCAGTGTTTTGGGAAGCTTGGAGGAAGACCTGTCCATGCCCGCCCGATCCCTCAGAAGATGCGACTGCTGCATCAGATGAGGAGGAGAGGGTGCCTGTCGGGTTCCATGTTAAACAGTCTGAATTGTTTGTGTATATTTGTAAAAAGTAGTGTGTTTTTTTTATTTCATTACTTGAACGGTTTCTAAGGTTTCATAAGTAGGACATATATCTTATTTTCCTTTAAGGCTGCTTCAGCTCAACAGGGTTTGCTGTAAAAAGCTTGTTTTTCTGGTGGCAAATTATGCCCATTAAAATAAAAAAAACGAGGGGCGCATGCGCGATGGTGAGGTAATAGCTGCCTAATCGTATAGCTGCCCACCTCCGCCAAAGCACTTTCAAAATAAAGCAAACCAAAGCTACAGATTTTGTACACAAAACATTTACCGACGCCGGAACACACAGCGATGGCCCCGCCATCAACAAAAAGAAAGAATCACGTGGGGATGATCTCCGGATGATATCATGAGCAGATCATCCATCCAGAGACGGGTGAGGGCAGAAATGGCGCCCGATTTGCCCGGACACCGAGTATCCGGGTCGGAAACGCGGGAGGACCGAGGAGATGCCAGGCAGCGGCGCAGTACTGGACAGTGCGATTTCGACCGGCTATTATAACTTGACATGACTAAGTCGTTTATTTTAGAGCGAAAAAAGGACTCGAAAGGATTTTTTGGTAGTGGTTACAGCCTGGGGAGCAGAAAGAACTGGGGCCCTGAGGACAGGAAATGGTGGCGGGTCTCGGACTCTTCCTCTACAATAAAAAACCCCCCCCCCCCCCCCCCCCCCCATCGGTGAGCTCCTCCGGTGAGCCCCTCCGGCTACAGCAAAACAGAGGTATAGTGAGAATTGGGCCCTGCATCTTTGAGGAGTGTCGACCCCTTCCCCCCCTAAAATGGCCGCTGGGCCCAAATCCTACGAGGGAAGCTTCAGATAAATTATTGCGGCACTGTGGGGAAAATCACCTAACCAGAGCAAGGACTCCAGACAGCGTACCAGCGGCTTACAGATCTGCTGGAGAGGCTGCAGGGTGAGGAGGGGTGGCCACCCCCACCTGGCTATTGGAGCCTTGGCGCCACCTGATAGAAGTGCGGAGCTGCCTCCATTGCACCCCCCCAGCTGAGATCTGTCTGCAGTCCCTGGGGGCCACCAAGAATCTGCCCCCCCCCCCCCTGTCCCCACCACTTCAAGAGACAAATCAACAGAATGAGGGAAGAGTGTCTGTCCTTAATACATTAAAAATGTTTATTCTGGGGGGGGGGGCGTGCCGATTACGTCAACCGGAGCAGTCGGGTCAAGGGAGAGCTCCGGAGAACCGCTTGCATAACCGACATTAAAAAGCACTTTCCTGTGTGATCCGGACGGCGTTGGGAAAAGAGCGTAGGCTGAGAGGATGGTGCGGACCAAGGCGGACAGCGCGGGATCCTCCGGCAGCTACAGGAAGGCTGTTGCAGCCAGGGCCCCAAGGAAAGCGTTTGGGAGCAGCTCCAGTACGTCAAACCCAGCAACATCTCCTTCAGGGAAGTAATCTGTCGGCAAGTATGCTGGAGGGAATCCTCAATGCGTTCGACCTGCCCCAACATGGCAGAACGGTATAGGAGAGTTCTTTTGATCGCCGTCCACAAGTCCTCTTGAGGAGAACTGTGTGCCGTCTGATGGCGAGGCCGGTGGCAGCGGTTTGGGGAAAGCTTGGAGGAAGACCTGTCCACTGCCGCCCGATCCCTCAGAAGATGACGCTGCTGCATCAGATGAGGAGTGAGACGGGTGCCTGTCGGGTTCCATGTTAAACAGTCTGAATTGTTTGTGTATATTTGTAAATAAAGTAGTGTTTTTTTTTTAATTTCATTAACTCTGAAGGTTTCTAAGTTTCATTAAGTAAAGGAAACATATATATATATTTTCCTTTAAGGGCTGCTTCAGCTCATAAGGGTTTGCTTAAAAAGCTTTGTTCTGGTGGCAACATTTATGCCCATTAAAAATAAAAATAAACGAGGGGCGCATGCGCGATGGTGAGGGGAATAGCTGCCTAATCGTATAGCTCCCACCTCCGCCAAAGCAACTTTCAAAATAAAGCAAACCAAAGCTACAGATTTTGTACACAAATAACATTTACCGACGCCGGAACACACAGCGATGGCCCCGCCATCAACAAAAAAGAAGAACACGGGGGATCTCCGGAGATATCTGAGCAGATCCTCATCCAGAGACGGGAGGGCAGAAATGGCGCCCGGCTCGGCACCAGGATCCGGGTCGGAACGCGAGGAGGACCGGGAGGAGATGCCAGAGCAGCGGCCAGTACGGCAGTGCGATTTCGACCGGCTGTATAACGACATGAAGTCGTTATTTAGAGCCGAAATAAAGGAACTCCGAAAGGAGGTACAGGGCCTGGGAGAAAGAACTGGGGCCCTGGAGGACAAAATGGTGGCGGTCTCCTCTACAATAAAAAAGTCTGACAAACGTTCCGCATACCTGCAAAACCAGATCACAGAGCTGGCCGAGAGACAGGAGGATGCTGAGAACCGGGACCGGCGGAGCAACATTCGCATCCGAGGCATACCAGAGGACATAACGGAGATTGAAGACTTTCTCACTAGATGGATGGCGAGTTTGCTCCCTGACACCCCGGCAACAGAACTAATGCTGGATAGGTGCCATAGGGCCCTACGGAGCAAACCGAGGGGCCAATAGGGCAGGAGCTCTGAGAGAGCAGGAATAAAAAGAGGACCGTAGAACACCCTAAGGTAGATATAGGTCACAAGGCACAGAGACACCACACACCATATAAGAGCTAAGGAATGGGAAAAGTCCCCCACATAGATAGGGTACACATATACCGAATCAGCTCGCGGTCCTGGAGATGCCGGACGATCACATTGACTATAAAGATTTGCCATAAGCATGGTTAAAAACCGAGATCACATTGACTATAAAGATTTGCCATAAGCATGGTTAAAAACCGATGGGGGGGGGGGGTAGCCTCCTTCTTGCCGTCGCCATGGATACTAGGGGGATAGACCCCAGGAGATCCATGCAAGACCCCGGTGGGCCGGTGAAAGCGGGTCAAGCTCAACCTCGCATGGTCAGAGGTGGGCCCACCCGAACCGGAACCCCACGTGGGGCAGTTCTGGTGCCCAGGGGATCTTGGTCCCCTGCGGTCACCGAAAGTTATCAAAGTTTATTTGTTGTCTCCCCACTGTTCCCAATGTGTATACCCCATTGTTTCTTCCCTGCGCAGATGAGCAGTATACAAGGCAGTTCACAGGATCATACTCTGATGGAGTTCATGTCCCCACTAGAAAGAGGTAACGCAGCAATCCCTATTGAAAACATCAATGGGTAAGGATTTTACTATCTTATCACACAACACAAAAGGTTTTAATAGCCCCCTGAAAAGAAAACTTGCATTCACAGACTACCGGAGGCAAGACCCCGACATAATACTACTCCAAGAGACCCACTTTTCAAGGACCAGTTCCCCCAAGTTTCTGGATAGCAGATATAGAACATGGCTCTCCGCACCAGCCAACGTAAAAAAAAAGAGGGGTAGCAACCTTATTACACAATCGCCTTGCATTTAATATAATTCTAACAAAAAAGGATAAGAATGGTCGCTTCCTGATAATAGTAGGCGAGATGGGGGGACAGCCCCTCACAATTGCCAATGTATACGCCCCCAACGAGGGAGCTGATATGCACACCCCAACGAGGGCCGACAGGTGCACACCCAAGGTAACGAAGCACACACAAAGCAGAGCAATTTGGAACCAGGGCCTCAAGACAAATAGGTTGGTAGATATATGGCGGGAACAACACCCAGGAGCAAAAGAGTACACGTTCTATTCGCACCCACATGACAGATACAGCAGGATAGACTACCTCTTTGTGTCCAACAGAATGGTTTCGCAGATCTCCCATACGGGCATCCATGATATTTCATGGTCAGATCATGCACCAATTGAGCTGCGGTGCACAGACTTCAGACTAGACAGACCAGGAGCGACATGGAAGCTTAATGAATTCTTGCTAAAAATCCCTGAAATTGAAACGGAAATAAGGGATAAAATCAGGGACGGGCTAGAGGACCAGGAGAACCGGGATCGCCGCCAGAACATAAGAATCCGCGGCATCCCGGAAGCGGTCCTGTCCGGTCACCTGAAAGAATATTTAACGGATTTGTTTACATCAATCTGTGGAGACCTGGACCAGCGAGACCTAGATATTGACAGAGCCCATCGAGCGCTGGGGCCGTGGTCTGATGATACGAACCGTCGACGAGACGTGATTATCCGGCTTCACAGCTACTCTACCAAGGAAAGACTTATCAGAGCTTGCAGAGAGCGTGACACCATTCTGTTCCGCGAGGAACCGCTCCAGGTCTACAACGATCTGTCAAAACTGACCGTCAACCGCTGGAAAGGGAGAAGGGCATTAAATATAAGTGGGGGTTTCCCTTCAAGCTAATCATAAATAATAAAGGGAAATTCCTCACGATCCGTTACCCTGAGGACATGGAACAGCTGGCGAAAACCCTCAGCCTCACCCTACTGTTGCCCCGAGCTTCTGATCCAACCCGGAACCGGGCCAGCGATACGGAAGATCTACCAGTAAGAGCCTCAGAGAGATTGGCGGGGCAGAGGCAAACACGGGACAAGTGAAATAACTCCCGCGACACTCACCTGCTTTGAGGATCACCTGGGGACGCGGGCAATCCTCCATTCCAGGACATCGGAGACACGGGGTGCTTCACCTTGCCTAGAGTACCCTTGCACTACCCGCAGAGAATGACGCTGATGATGTTCTTTAGTACTGACCATCTCCGTCTGACGGAATCGCACCACTCTACACGGGACTAACCGCTGCGGACGACCAGATACTGGGAGACACTGCCACGAGGGGTGCCCAGGCAGCCGGCATGTTGCAGGCTGCACCCTGCTCCCCTCCCTCCCCCTCGGCTGAGGGGAAGCCGGCGTTTCTACCATCGAGATGCAGAGAAACAGCTACTACGTTTCCCGAGACCAGCCGCACTGAGGCCTAATCCCGACGCGGAGAATGACAGTCCCCAGGACACTTGGGACGCTGATTGTTGCTCCCCATGAACACTCGAAGACGACGCCTATTCGGCAGGGTCTGTATTGAGGAGTTATGAATAAGTTCAACTAGCATAGAATCGGCTAAGTTATTTTAAGTTATTAGAATATATCTGGTTATGTAGATTTTAGATTGATGTCCTAGAGAAAAAGAGTTACACTGATGATATCCCCTTCCTGGCCCCCCACCAACCCTACCCCCCCACCCCCCCCCCCTCCTCCCCCCCCCCCCCCCCTCCTCTCTCCCCCACTTACCCCCTGGATTATAACCTAGCACTGGTCTGATGTGTGCAATAAAGCTTTAGTACAAGCTCCTCAGAAGAGCCACCTGTGTAGCTGTGTGATAAAACTCCTTCGATTAGCCATGAGAAGATGAACCCAACTATAACGTGGGATATGTAAGAAACATACAATACAATACTGTGGCTATCGGGGGTGGGTGAAGGGGGAATTTGGCCCTTAGTGGCTGTTTAGGCATTGCGGGGTGAGTTAACCCCTTCATTACCTTAGCGGTTAATACCGCTAAGGTAATAAAGGGGTTAACCCAACCGCTACCCACCCGCAAGGTCTAAACACCCATCCTTAGGGCTAATACCCCCTTTACCCGCCCGTGAGGCCTAAGAACCCACCCCGGACTGACTATACCCACCCTATACCCATTGAGTAGTATAGTGGTACATCATATCCATATAATAATAATATGGGCATGATAAGCCTCTATAGCACTCAATGGGCACCCTAATAAAAATACAGTAATACACAAGACACGCAATAATAAAAGCTAACTAAACTACCAAAAAACACTTCACTAAATACAAACAGTAGCCAGCTAATCCAATCAACACAATCAATAGCAACATCAACAATGAATTAATTAAACCAGTAACCAATTTCAACAATTAATTCCTAAACCAACTCAAAATGAATAGTAACACTAACAAAAGTAAACAATGAATTACTCCAACATTTATGAATGTAACCATTAAAAGACAAATAAATAAATTAAAAACAATCTCAGAAGTAACCATAAAACAGGAGTCCCAGATCTGCATAAATAATACCTAGCGCCCAATTAAAAAAGGCAGTAATGTGGAATACAGACCCGGCCCTTTGTTGCTGGGTAAAAATAGAGACTCAGTATGCCGAGATGCCTTCTCTGTTAGCCTGCCTCTAGAGCCTGGACAGAGGAGATAGACAATCCCATAACTTTAAATTACAGGCCTCACTACACACGTCGGAAGTCTGGGCTAAATGTAAGATTAGATATGGCTTGTCCTCACCCAAATCCCAATTGACGCCCATCCTCAATAACCCAAAATTCCCCCCGGGATGCAGATCTAAGCTGTTCGACCAATTAAGAACAAGGGGAATTGGTGCGATTGCCGATCTCTTAAGCCTTGGGAAGCTCCTGAGCTATCAAGATCTACGGGCCAAATACCACATTAGAGAATTGGACACATTTAAATACCTTCAAATCAGGCATTTTATTCGGAAAACATGCCCACTTCCAGAATTCCCTACTCTCACCAAATTTGAATATCTCTGCAAAACCAATACCCACCAAAAAGGTCTCATATCGGAAATTTATCTTGAGCTAGAGAAATCAACGGCCCCCTTACAACATGACTACAGTATATGCTAAAATGGGCGGCAGACCTGAATATCACTGTAGAAATCTGGCCGGCAGCCTCAGAAACTTCCCTGTGCACTACAATAAAGGAGAACTTTTATAAAATCCTGTATTTCTGGTATCTTACCCCAGCACGTTTAAACGAGATCTACCCCCTGGCATCAGATCTATGTTGGAGAGGCTGTGGTCATAGAGGGGACATGGCCCACATCTGGTGGACATGTCCAGAAATTGTTAAGTACTGGATCAAGGTCCAAAATTTGATAAAAGAGGTCACCGACCTGGTACTACCTATCGAACCACTGACCTTCCTACTGGCTAAGCCAATGCCCGGAATTGACCGTCCATCTAGGAAATTAATCTCCTTTATTCTTACCGTGGCTAGGTGTGAAAATGCGGCCTCCTGGAAGAAAACAACTACACCAGCTACAAGAACGATAAAAAGGAGAATCAGTGAGGTGATGCTCATGGAGAAGCTAACGGCTACCCTGAGACAAAACCTATTCGCATTTTACAAGGTATGGGAGCCGTGGATACTCCTTACTAGAGAAAAGCAACCCGTCCCAGTCAGATAGAGACTCACTCCCCCCAGAGAGGAATAAGGGATATATGGAGCTAACACTCTAGCCACTATCTGAGCCGAGACACTGACAGCCAGGGTGGGAATCCACTCCACCCCCCATCCCACCCCCTCCCCCCCACCCCCACCATCCCTACTGCCTTCCCTCTATTAAGGCATCTCCTCACTACGACAATTCAGGTTGTCACTTTGTTCCCCCTAAAAAAAAATCAAATGTCTTTGGATTAGGCAATGTTGTTTGTTTCACGATTACTGCTGTATCAATGCCTAATAAAATCATTTGAAACAAAAAAAAAATGTTAATTCTGGGGTGACGTCACCGAGTATCGCTGGGTAAGCGTGGAAATCCGCAGCCCCGCCAGCATCTAACGATAGCAAAACACCCTTCTGGCCCGAAAATCTATACCAAACTTGGCACAAACTGAAGACGAAACGACCAGGAATGTCTAAATTAAAAAATACGGCAGCCCAAGGCGTCACAAAATAGTTTTCGCCGCCTCAGAGGAGAGCGGAGGACTCAGGCGAAAAACAAGATGGCGCCGGAGCACGAGACATAGCACCGACGGCAGACAACCGGCAACAATTGAGAGCAAGCCCGGGGTCTGAGGAACCAGTTACCAGAGCATATCTGGAGGAGCTCTTTAGCGCAATGCACTCTAAACTGCACACATCCCTGCAAGCGGACATCAAAGAGGCAGTCAGGGATATCAGGCAAAATATTGCAAGCCTGACAACAACAGCAACGGAAACGGAGAATAAAATGGAGGAGTCGCTCACAAGGCAGTCTGCAGCAGAGGAAGAAATCATACGGTTAGGAGAGGAGATACTAACCCTCAAAGAAGGTCTACAAGACCAAGAAAACAGAGACAGACGTTCGTAATGTCCCTGAAACAATATCACCAGAAAATATCAGACCATACCTAACTTAACTTTTCACTATGCTCTGCGGTGATTTGGATGAAAAGGATCTGGAAATAGACAGAGCCCACCGGTCCCTGGAGCCGAATTCGGATGATCCGAAACGCAGGCGCGATATCTTTGTGAGGATGCCTAGCTTTTCAGCCAAAGAGCGGATCATAGCGACCTGCAGAGAGAGGGAATCTATAATATTCCAAGTTGAAACCCTGCTGATGTTCAACGATCTCTCGCGGCTAACCATCATCCGCCGCAGAGAACTGAAGCCCCTTACGACTCTATTGCAGGAGAAAGCAATAAAATACAGCTGGGGGTTTCCGTTTAAATTGATTGCCAGCAAGGCGGGAACCATTCGCCATCCAGAGGATATGGACCCATTTGCCCGTGCGCTGGGCCCGACCCCCCCTCCATCATGGTCAACAGAACTGCCGAACCACGGCCCCAGTGGAAACAGAGGAGGCCCAGAGCGAGCGTCAGCGAGAATAGCTGCCCACCAACAGAGTCAAAACAGATAGCCACCTGAGGACCCTGCTGAGATTTAACCTGTGGGAAAAAATGGAGCTGCCCATACCTGCTTAGACGCTCTGGTTCCCGCCGACCCGCGAGCTACAAGGATGCAGCACGCACACGTCTCTTCACAGCAGCAGTCGCCCGACTGGTCGCAGAGGAGGATACAAGTTCCTGTTTCCTGCAACTAGCACGCCGTTATTAGAAGCGGGAGCCCCGTTGGGCCCCCACTGTTGGGTTTTGTTTTTGGGGAGGTGGGTGGAGGGCCTGCTGGCGCGAAAACTTCACCTGGAAGCCAGGTCTGCATTCGTGGACCATATCACCACCTCGAAGAGTGAGCAGAGACCCGGACCGCCAGTCGCAGAAATGGACGTACAGCAGGGTTTGTGGGGTTGGCGGGAGGGGGTGGGGGAAAAAGGAACGTTATTGCCTAGGCTTCACCGCCTGCGTTCTGCGATCTCCTCCCCCCCCCCCCCCCCCCCTCTAGACCCACTGATACTCAAGGGTCTTATTTAAAAATGTAGCTGCCCCCCCCCTAACCTCTCCCCCCCACCTTGTCCTCCCCCCCCCTCAACCTACCCCCCTCCTCCCCCCCCCCCACCTCACCCCGAGGATAGAAAGATAGAATGCCACTATGTATACTGTACCCTGCTATGGGCATGAAAATGCAGCAGTGTCTCAAAGTCGCAAGTAGCTGCTCATTAACTTTGTGTGCACCATAAAACACGAAGATATACTGTGATGACCGACTGCAAACAATGCGTGTATAAGTGCTTTTGTATTATTATAACCAAATATGTTGAAAGGTATTATGAAGAAAAGTCTTAAAAGGTTGAAAAGATATGTGAATCCCGTTTCCCTGACCTCACACCCTAGAATGAGCCCTCCCAAGCCTTATCCCCCCTTTCCCACTCCGTCCCTTCCCTCCCCCCCCCCCCCCATCCTCTCTTGGACCCGTCCCCCCTTCCCCCCTTCCCCCACAGAGGTTAAAACCATAAGAATGCCGCTATGGACCCACAAACTACTGCACCCTGCTATGGACACGAAAACGCAGCAGTGTCTCAAAGCTGCAGGTTGCTGATCATACTCCGTTCGCACCCACAAAACAGGACGATATATGGTGGAAACCAATTGTTAACATTGAATGTACAAATGTTCTGCTTCATCCTATCCTGATACTTTGAAAGGTATTAGGAATACCTCCCCCCCCCCTCCCTCCCACAAAGTTATTTAACCTATAGTTAGGGGCCCACATCTTCCCTGTCCCCAAAGGTTGTCGGCACCGGACTTTCCCCCCGCGGGCCTCCAGGCCAAAAGCCGGTTAAAAGTTACACCGGTTGTAATTTTTCAGGCCACATCAAGGCCTAGTTTACTCTCTCTATCACCTGCTGGTACTGTCCCAGCAGGCCCCTCTCCTCCCTTCCCCCCCCCGGCCCTGGTCGGTTAAGAGAGACTTCCACGAGAGTCTTGACAATACCAACACCCTTCCTAATTACAGACAAACATAGTAGAAACAAACCCCATGGCTAACCAATCAGCTATTAAACTGGTTTCTCTGACCGTAAAAGATTTACAAAATAATCGAAAGAGGAGGTTAGCTCTGCAAGAATTGAAGATTTTAAAGGGTGACATTGTTTTCCTTTAGGAGACGCACTTCACATCCCAGGCTCCGCCCCAAAACTTTCCAAAACGCGTTCCCAATGAGAAATTACTCGTCATTTAGAAGTAAGAAGCGAGGAGTTGCAATTTTAATTCGCCAAGGCACTCCATTCAATCTGACAAAAATAACAACGGACCCAGAGGGTAGATTTCTAGTGGTGTATGGGTCTCTGGCTGGCTCTCCGATCGCTCTGATCAATCTATACGCGCTAAATGAAAACCAAAAATAATCCTTAAAAAAAGTACTAGAAGGAGTGGACCCTGAATACTTGTCCTCAATATTATTAGGAGGAGACCTAAATATGGTATTAAACACCATTGAAGATAAATCATTCAACCCGGGCTGCTTGCCCTCCGCCCAATCACATAGAACTGGGAAAAAATTTAAAGAGATAATTAAAGAGATCTCTCTCATGGATATATGGAGAATCCACCACCAAGGACAGAAGGACTTCACCTTTTACTCCCCCCCTCACCAGACGTACTCACGTATCGACTATTTTCTTGCTATCAAGAACATTCTAGAGGCCGCCACTAACTCGGACATTGGGCCGATAAATTGTTCGGACCATGCCCCAGTTACCTTGACACTTTCAATACCATTTACAAAAACGGTCACTTACAATTGGAAATTGAATGACTCCCTATTAAATGATATCAAAGTAGAGAAAGAAATCAAAAAAGGCCTCAAGGAGTATTTCAATATTAATTGTGGTTCGGTGTCATCCCCAACAATTTTGTGGGAAGCCCATAAGGCCACAATTAGAGGTAAAATAATCTCAATTGCCTCCCACAAAAAGAAAGTTAAAATGGAGAGGATAAAAATATTAACAGACAAAATTCTCGATTTGGAAAAACAACATAAAGCAAACCCCTCAAAAAAAATATATAAACATCTGACTACTAATAGAACTGAGCTTAAACAAATTCAATTGGAAAATGTAGAAAAAGCCCTTAAATGGACTAACCAAAAATATTGCGATAAAGGCAACATGGCCGATAAACTTCTGGCTAGCAAATTAAGAGGTGTGCAAAAAAGATCCCAAATAACGGCGATCAAGAATACGTCTGGTGAGGTAATATATAACGAAAGAAAAATAGCTGAAGAATTCACCAAATTCTACACTAAATTATATAATCTAAGGACACAGAGTAGCGATCCAGAGCCCAATAGATTAGAGGTAATCACAAACTACCTTGAAGATTGCACCCTTCCCACACTAACAGACGAAGAAAACTCTGCCCTTAACTCCAAAATCTCAAAAGCAGAATTGACAGCAGTGAAAACACTGAAAACCTCCAAAGCCCCTGGCCCAGACTGGTTCACTAATGCCTATTATAAGAAGTTTTTACCCATACTGTACACCACCTACTGAATATGTTTAACTCATTCATGGAGGGAAACCCAATTCCCTCATCAATGTCACTGGCAAACATTGCTATTATACATAAGGAAGGGAAAGACCCTAGGCAATGTGGGAGTTATAGACCAATTTCCCTTTTGAATAACCATCTTAAACTTTATAGCAAGGTCCTGGCTAACAGGCTAAATCCAATACTACCTAGGTTAATAAATCTGGACCAAGTGGGGTTTGTCTCGGGGCGTTAAGCCTTGGACAATACCCGCAAAATAATCAATATAATTGATCATGTACACCTCACAGGCACCAAGGCAATTCTTTAGAGCTTAGATGCAGAGAAGGCATTTGATAGAATTGATTGGCTATTTCTCAATACCACAATGGTAAATTTTGGCTTTAACAAATCCTATTTAACAGGGGTCCGCGCCCTATACCAAAATCCATCGGCCCTCCTAAGATTGCCAGGTGGGAAAACCGAAAGATTCCAAATTAAAAATGGTATGAGACAGGGATGCATACTATCCCCCCTCCTCTTTGCACTCACTATCGAGCCTCTGGCGTCAAAAATACGAAACAATATAAATATCCAAGGCATAGAAATAGGAAAAACAAATTACAAGATTTCGCTTTTTGCGGACGATATTATCTTGTCATTATCCAGACCCCAAACTTCCCTTCCTAACCTTCAAAGGGAACTAGGAGATTTCGGCAAAATATCTGGATACAAGATAGATAGTGATAAGTCTGAAGCCCTTAACCTGAGTATTTCAGAATCAGAAGTGAAATTGCTCAAATTGAACTTTAGTTATAGATGGAGATCTTCATACATTAATTATTTGGGAGTGAATGTATCAAAGAACTGCCAATCCTTATATCAGTATAATTACCCGGCTCTGTTTGGCAAAATCAAGAGAGACCTGGATAAATGGGAAGGTTACCAGATTTCTTGGATCGGAAGAATGATCTCGATAAAGATGAACATACTTCCTAGATTATTATATTTTTTTCAAACTCTCCCGGTCCACGTTCCTGGATCTGAACTAAAGAACATCCAAAACAGATTCTTCAATTTCATTTGGCAGGGCAAAAGACCCAGGGTAGCAAGGTCGGTACTGTTGGCATTTAGAGCGAGGGGAGGTATGGGTGTCCCAGACATCTCCAAATATTACCAGACAGCCCAACTTAAACAAGCGGCCGTATGGAACACTGACCCTGAACAACGATGCTGGCTCAAAATAGTCACACTATGCCAAAATGCCTTCTCTGCAAGCGTGCCTATGGAGCCTGGATAGAGGAGATATGCATCTAAACAAATTCAAACTGGGAGCGATGAGCCACACCTGGGAGGTCTGGTTTTTTTTAAAAACCCCCAATCCCCCCCCCCCCCCCCCCCCCCCCCACCGGATGCGCTTCCAAATTATACGACCAATTTAAAATCGATGGGGATCACGGTGATCGGAGACATTCTGAGCCTGGGGAAACTCTTGAGCTACCAAAATTTACGTACTAAATACGATATACCACAATTGGATACATTCAAATATCTCCAAATTAGACACTTTGCCCAGAAGATATCCCCGAATCCGGAATATCCCCCTCTCACTAAATTTGAGAGACTATGTAGAGATAGCTCTCAACAAAAAGGGCTAATATCAAAGATTAATACAGAATTGGAAACATCAGCGGACCCTCCGACTCATGACTACATGCAAAAATGGGCCGCGGACCTGAAAATATGATATCAACAGAGAGGACTGGGAAGACATTTGGGAAGTAGCCTCAGGAACTTCCATATGCACCACAACCAAAGGAAACATTTCCCTCTTAACTCTGTGCTGTTAATTGACCAACTGGATGGAACAAGCTGATTTATTGGGGAGGGGGAGGGTCATGTGACTGCTTTTTCTGTATAATACCAACACCTTTGCTGCATTGGGCAGGAACTGCATTAGGCAGTGAGGCATTTAAAGTGAGCTTTTAAGTGATAAATACAGTTAGACTACAGTTTGACTAGAGGTGACTGGGGACTGGATCTACTGCAAACTCTTTTACTCAAGACAACAAACGGTGAGCTTTATGACCACACTATGATCCCATGCTTGCTAACCTGCATATTTTAACCCCCCACCCCTTTACAACTTATTCACTGCAGCCTCTCCCAAAACTGACTGCACAATACACTGAAAACCTGAATTGACTCTAGCATTGCAATACAGCTAAACATTTGACAAGGAATAGGCACACACCTGCTGTTTAGTCTGCTCACACTCACTCTGCTCACAACAGCTCCTTGCAGAACTGCCTACCTCTGGCATCATGAACCTGCTATGTATTTCAACTTTTTTCTTTCTCCTGGCCTCATGGAGATGTTACTCCCTCTATCCACTACAAACTCCTCCATCCTGGCCCACAACCAAAATCACCATACACCCTGAACTACTCAAAAGCCTTCACTATCTACTGAATGTTGGTGGAGAACTCTAAAAACCAGCACAGCAACCACTACTCACTCAAATGGCAAACACCACAAATTTACAACTTGGAAACAACTACCCAAATTTCTACTCATACTATTACTCTCTTTAGCAAGTGATATTGAACCTAACCCAGGTCCTCCCATTTCAGCTCTGTCCCATGCCCCTGAGAATTCCACCTTTAAATTCCAAAAAGGGCTATCTGTCGCCCATATAAACATCCGGAGCCTGCTGCCCAAACTGGACGAACTCAGGGCATGGTGCCTTATGCATAAACCAAAAGCCATCGTTCTTACGGAAACATGGCTATCCCCTAAAACCCATTCAGGGATACTCCATTTATAGGAGAGATAGGTCAAAGAGAGGAGATGGGGTGTTATTTTATATTGCAGACACATTACAATTTACACTGTTAAATTGCCCACCAAGCCCACCCTCTTTTGAAATTCTAGTTGGCAAAATCTGCCTCCATCTTTTCTAAGCCCATCTTGCTTGCTGGCATCTACCGCCACCCTAAAGCCCCTCTACAATCCCTGACTGATATCACCCAATTTCTTGGCTCCATTTCCTCTCTGAATGAGAAGAGTGAGCTGCTAGTTCTTGGGGATTTCAACTTCAATTGGCTTGACCCTAAAAACCACAAAATCCAGATACAACTCAAGTCACTTAACCTATCGCAACTCATTTCCCAACCCACACGGATAAACATGAAATCGCACAACCATTCTTTGCTAGACTGGATTCTCTCCTCAAACCCCAGCAGAATCCAATCCTCTGGCATCCTTCCTGATATTTTCAGTGACCATGCAATAGTGTACTGTGTAAGGAAAATTAAACCGCCCCATTCAAGCCCTAAAGTTCTCCTCACTAGAACATTTAAAAACTTTAACCCACAACAGTTTCTGGATGACCTTGCCAACTGCCCATGGCACAGAATCGATTTAATTCCCGACCCTGATTCTGCGCTCGACTATTTCCAATCCGAGTTCTTAAAACTCTGCGATACCCATGCTCCACTACGCAAAATAAGGGTACCGGGGGGCCACCTTCCATGGGTTACAACTGACCTTATTGCACTCTACCAGCTCAGGGATACCTTGTGGAAAAGCTACAAAGTAACTGGCACTACCAAGGATCTCAATCACTACAGATGCATGCGGAACATGTGCACAAGGCAAACTAGGCATGCAAAAGCACAATATTACTCTGACAATCTCCACCAGAATACATCAAACCCAGCTAACTTCTGGAAGGTTATCAACAATATATTCCAGCCTCCTAACCATCAACAACCAAGTAATATCACTAAGGGGGATATTACTCTGACAAACCCCACTGACATTGCAAATGCATTCAATGTTTACTATGTGGGGTGTGCCACTAACTTATTAGCGAAACGCAGCCCAAACCACAAACCTGAATCTCATCCTGGGAGTAACCCTACAGTCCCACCCCCTCCCAACACTGCCCACAATTTTCAATTTGGCCCAGTATCTGAAGAGGAGATTATACAAGCGCTCCTCAAACTAAAACTAAGCAGCCAATGTGGACCCGACTTACTACAATCTAGGTTCCTACGACTTGGTGCCCCAGCCATTGCCAAACCAATTGCGTCCATAGTCAACTCTATCCTGTCTGCAGGCCATATCCCTAAGACCTGGAAAACTGCCACAGTTGTCCCAAAGTATCCAAAGTCATAGAAAAATGTGTCCACTCCCAATTAAGCGATTTCTATACCAAGACAAATTTCCCTAGCCAATTCCAATCTGGGTTTCGTCCCAAACACTCCACCGTAACAACCCTGCTAAAAGTTTGCAATGAAATCCAGTGTGGAATGGAACGGGGACAACTCACTGGTGCAGTATTCCTAGATTTTGCAAAGGCTTTTGACACAGTTGATCATGCTATCCTGCTTAACAAACTCCAGAGCTCTGGAATAGGGAAGCATGCTTTAAAATGGTTTCAATCCTACCTATCAGGAAGATCCCAACATGTGTCCATCTCAGGCTCTAACTCCAACCCCCTGGATATCACCTGTGGTGTCCCGCAAGGCTCTGTTCTGGGGCCCCAACTCTTCTCAGTGTTCATTAATGATCTTCCCACAGCTTGTAAGGAAGCCTCAATACACATGTATGCAGACAACACAATCCTATATGCACACAGTCATAGCCTCTCTGACCTTCAACACAAGGGTGCCAATTCCTGCAGGACAACGAACAGATGCAAGTGGGGAGGACGGGGGGAGGACGGGGTGGGGAGGACAGGGGACGGGGGAGGGATCAGGAGAGAGACAGCCCCAGAGGGCTAGAGACTCAGGCACCAGAACAAGGGTGGGGGTTGGATATGTGGAGACGCATGAAAGTCACATCGGGTCGCAATGGGGTGGGTCCAGTCGGAAGCCTGTAGAGGGATCCCTTAGAACAGGGGGGCGCAAACTTTTTTCCCTGCGCCCCCCTGCCGGCTGTCCCCTCACTCCCGCGCCCCCCTCCCAACCCCAACTTACCCGCGCTCCGGCGTAATGACGTCACGTTGCCATAGCAACGTGACGTCACATGACCTCGCAGCGTCATTTTGACGCCGCGTTGCCATGGCGACGCAGGGAGGAAGCCGCCGGAGCCACGGTAAGTTAGGTTTACAGAGGCCCTGCAGCTCCCCCGGCACTTAATTTAAGTGCCTTCAGGAAGCGCGCGGGGCCTCTGTAAACCCCGCGCCCCCCGTCGGCAGTGTCGCGCCCCCGCCCCACAGTTTGCGCACCGCTGCCTTAGAACATATACAAAATGAGACATGATACCTAGCAGAGCGGGATGCCCCGTCACACCGGACGGTGTAACCGGGATACGGTACACCATATAGAGGGACCCTCGAGGGTAAAGAGGCGGGGAGGAGGACGTAAACAGTGGGGCTCGGGTAACCGGTTGGAAACAACATACCGGAGCAATCACAGCATGATCCCCAACATGGGAGAGGGGGACCTGGTAATGGGGGGCTGAATATTATATCGCATAATGTAAAGGGACTCAATAGTCCCGGTAAACAACGGGTAGCTACAGTATAGAAGCATATAGACGGAAACAAGCAGATATAATCATGCTGCAGGAAACCCACTTCAGTAATAAGAGTACCCCTAAATTTATAAACAAACATTTTCGGCAAGTCTATTTCTCATCCGCCAACAAAAAGAAGAGAGTAGCCATACTCTTCCATAACAGCATTACATTTATTGCGGAAACAAATAAAAAAGATAAAAACAGCAGATTCCTGATCCTGATAGGCACAATCAACGATCAACTACTGACCCTAGTTAACGTCTATGCCCCTAGTGAGCACGACCCTGCCTTCCTTGACTCAACCTTTCAGTAAATACACATGGTAGCCCGTGGCTCCCCAATAGTGGCGGGAGATTTCAATACGGCGTTAGACCTAGATAGGGACAGATCAGGCCCCCCTAGGTCTAAAGTCAGAGACAGCTCCACTGCATTAAAAGCGGGCCTACAGTTAAATCAATTAGTGGATATATGGAGGGAGCTCCATCCCCTAGAGAAGGATAATACATTCTTTTCACATCCTCATGCAACCTACAGCAGAATCGATTACTTCTTTATCTCTAGCAGACTGATCCTGCAGATCTCCCTGACTGGGATCCATGATATTTCATGGTCAGATCATGCACCAATAGAGCTACGGTGCACACGAATCAGCCTAGACAGACCAGGAGCGAATTGGAAATTGAACGAATCCCTACTGAAAGTTCCTGAACTCGTGCAACAGATAGGGGACGAAATTGCCCATTTCTTAGATTGAACAAAGGTTCAGTTGACTCACACGCGACCCACTGGGAAGCACATAAGTCGACCTTGAGAGGGACATTAATTAACTTTGCAGCCCGTAGTAAGAGAGAAAGAGAAACTCCAAAATAGTGTCATTACAAGGGAAACTCAAAGAGTTGCTGTCAGTCCACAAACGGTACACAAACGCAGCGACACTGCAACAAATAAAAGATGTACAAATAGAGCAGAAACTACTACTGACGTCACAGGCTGAGAGTTGGTCAAAGAGGCAGTTCTTCGAAAAAGTAAACAAACCAGATACTACTGTATGCTAGCAAACAAATTAAAGAACAAAGTCACAAATTACAATATCCAAGCCATCTGACTACAGTCGGGTGGTCTCACGTCCAATCCGAAAGCAATAGTAGAAGAGTTTAAGAAATGTTATGAAAATGTATATAATGGAGAGAAAGTGGCACATAATCCAAATGCAAAAAGAGCTTTGCGAGAATTTCTAGCAAGCTCTAACATACTGAGACTGAGGGGGTGGGAGAGAGAATCGTTGGGGTCGGAGTTCACGCCTGAAGAACTAACCCAAGCAATTAAAGAACTGAAACCTGCCAAAGCACCATGCCTAGATGGTTTGCCCAACTTATAATACAAAAAATATGTTAAGATCCTGGCCACACATATGCTACGTATGTTTAACGCGGTGCTGGAGGGGGAAGTCTTTTCCTGGAACACATGCTCCAAGCGTCCATATCCCTTATCCATAAGCCTGGTAAAGACCCGCTTGACTGCAAAAGCTATAGGCCAATCTCCCTAATAAATACAGATGTAAAAATATACGCCAAATTAATTGCCAATAGATTTAGTCTGGGCAGGAAATGACTCATACACCCAGATCAAGTCGGCTTTATTCAAGATTGTCAAGCGGCGGATAATAAACGACGAATCATTGATCTGCTAGAAATAGCCAATTCTAAACAGTTAAAAGTTATGGTGTTGAATCTGGACGCAGAAAAAGCATGACAGGATTGACTGGGCATACTTAAGAGCCACGCTTGGAGCCCTTGGATTCGGGGAAATGTTGGTAAAAGCTATACTATCCTTGTACTCAAACCAAGCTACCAAGGTTCAACACCAGGGCTTCCATCCACTCGTTTCAAGAGCGGAACGAGACCGGGCTGTCCACTCTCGCCCCTCTTGCTCGCTCTCTGTATGGAACCGCTGACGGCCCACATCCGCATGAGCCCAGACATCACAGGAATAACTTTGAATAACCAATCACATAAGGTAGTAAAAGCTATGGTAATGAAACGGTTACCCCCTGAAAGGGTTTTCCCACTACCCACCCGAGGCCTAACCACCCACCCTTTGGCAACTATCACCATAACTCAATCCTTCAACCCACATTAAATATTACTATACCTACTACCTACTGCACCAATGAACAACCCAATCCCTGTACCCCCAACAATCCTTGTAACACATATAGTACGGTGTAAAAGGGGACTTATCCCTGTTCAAAAATGTGCCTCTAATCCAGCGGTGGGGTGGTTAACTGCTGGTAGACAATTAACCAACACCATCTGGCTGATTACATGTGTCAGAAAAGCCTGCCTCTGGGGCAGGAAGGGGGATTCTTCCTGAGCTCACACGTGAGCTGAGCTGACCCAGGAAGCAGAAAGAGCAGAGATCCCCGAGTCTCACAAGTGGGACTGAGCGAGGAAACAGATTTCATGAGCTGCCAAAAGACTGCCAGCTGAAAAATAAGACTTCTAAAACCTGAATGCGGAAATAGCCTGAGGAAAAGGAAGAAACCCAGGAAAGAGAAGCCTCCCCCCTACAACTACATGAGACAGATAAGACTTTTCTTATAAGACTGTTATCTATATCTATATCCAGTGTTCGACAAACCTATACATTTGCACGCCCCGGGCGAGTGGATTTAACATCGTGGCGAGCTCCTATTGGCCTAAGCAGCACACGTGTGGAACTAGGTGGCGAGTAGATTTTTTTTGTTCGGCGAGTAGATTTTTTGGTGATTTGTCGACCACTGTCTATATCTATATATATATCTATATATAAATATATATATATATATATATAGATATATATATATAAATGTCTCTATGATTTGGGCTGGTGAATCGCTGGGCTAACCACGCAGTTAAAGAGGGCTGGACTACAAGTGTAAATATACTCCAAAGTGGAGTTTTCCAAAGTTTGCGGATTTTTACGTTTGCTGTGTTTAAAGCGACAGGCGCAATAAAGCCTCATTTAAGTTTCACTTTAAACGGTCTCCATTGTGTGCCTCTGAACACGTCTCTTACATACGGTAATGGAAAAAAATTGTATTATCCAGATATGGATAATAGTGCATTTACAGATTTTAAAATTCAACATCAGCCAGCATAAAGTAAATAAAACTTGCACTTACCCCTGCCAGGATGAAGGCCGTCCTCATCCTCTTCGCCGTCCTTGTCCTCGGTTAACAGCAACAGCAACAGTACAAATACAATAACAAAAATACAATTTAACGGCCCCTTTCTTTATTTTATGCTGGCTGATGTTTTATTTTAAATGGGCAAATGCACTATTATCCATATCTGGATAATAGTAATTTTGCCCATTACTGTATGTGTTAGGGGGGTTGTTGGGGGAACAGCGGGTGGGTTGTGTATTGGTACAGTAGGAAGTAGGCATTTTAATATTTATTGTGGGTAGAGGGATTGAGTGAAGGGGGTAGTTGCCACAGGGTGGGTGGTTAGGCCTCAGGTGGGTAGAGGGAGGGGTTAACCCTTTCATTATCATAGCAGTTACTACATCATGTGACCGGAGGCTTTTAACATTGCGGGGATAACGGCACCCCATACCGGGTCCTGTATCTCTGGAAGCAGGGGGTCCCCGAAGCTGAAATCAATGCGGTTCAGCTCAGGAGAGGCCCTGCTCATGCACACTATTAATAAAAATAAGATTTAAGCAACTTCATTACCTTAGCGGCTAAACGCTGCGGTAATGATTTTTTTTAGGGGGGGGGACTTCACGACCTTTACGAGGGCGTATATTAGAACACATGGGGAACATCAAAAAAAGTTTATTAACCCACTGTTTCTAAACACTACAACATTTACCATCATTCTGATACCACTTTACTTACTTATAAGGGAATTGAGCATGTGCCAATTCATTGGAGAGGAGGCAACAGATTAACACTTCTGGCCCAGCGTGACACTTACTGGATTCACAAACTCCGGACGCTGGTACCAGAAGGGTTAAATGTCAGCATTGATATAGGAGCTTTTCTATTACATTTATTTCTTCACCATAGAGGTTCCAAGGGGATTATTCAATTACAGTTTTTTTCTTACCATTATATCTCATTGATATGTCTTTTTCCTGTCTCCTTCTAGGACTATTTAGCATTGCGATTTTAGTATTAATAGTCAGTAAATTGGATGGATATATATAATTTTTGTCTAATGAACTGTCCAACTGTTATTATCTATTTTTTTATAAAAAAAAATTTAGATATATCGTTTTATATATATTGTTGCGCAATTATAAACTTGAAATATGTTATGTATTTGGACCACTACTATGGAATGAGTAGTTGGTTTAATTCATTTTTTAATATATAGGTGTTATCAGAATTAAAATCAGGTGATTAATTCAATTGAACTTAATTAACACCATTTTGCCTATAAATATACTGAGTAGAGGTAGAGTAATTAGATTCCTGAAGAAGTCGTACCGACGAAACGCGTTGAATCAGTGTTCAGTCAATGCATGTTCGTGACGCGAAGTCCTGGCAGCCGGAGATTCTCCAACACAGCCTTTCCGTCCTCAACTTCACTCAGCCGGAAGTGCCGTGGACAAGAGCCGAGACGCGGAAGTGAGCCGAATTGCGTCTACCGGTGAACAGCTTATACTAACGGTAGGGATTTCGTACCATGACTACTAATATGTATCAAATGTGAGTGCACATCTATATGCTTTTATTTTTGCAATCTAATACAATTTGAGATATACTGCACAATTTGCATCTCTTATTTCCTGGGTACACTTACCACGAAGGAGAGGAGAAGCAAGGGGGTTTACATTTGTGGATTTCCTGATCTATTGCTCCGTTCAGAGAGAGAAGTATCTCTGTACTGTCTTATTGCAAAGGAGAAAAGTGTGAGTGGATTACTTTTCACTTATGGAACAGCACACCAGGTTGAAATTGTACCACACCATGTTGTTTTTGTTGTTCTCTTACATAACGATGACGTGAACGCTGGCGCTCCCCTGAACCTTTGAAGAATTCTAGAACCGAACAGACTAAGAGAACAGTCTTTAAAAAGGGTTTTGATCTTTATTACGCACGTCCCCACTCCCTCCAAGTGGCATTATGGACCACAGGTGGTAGCGGGGCTGGACCACAGAGGTTCGACCTAGGAGCAATGACATGCACGTGGGACGCATGGCTTAAAACCAAAGGGAAGTATGGTCTGTTAGCTTCCCCCTCCCAGCTCACTCCAATCTTTGGGAACCCCAATTTCCCACAAGGGTGTTCCCCAAGACAATAACAAACAGGGAGATAAAGAACCCCTATATTGGGAGCACTCTGCGGCTAATGATACTGATGTGAGAGTTCTATAATAAGCCCTAATAAAGACACAATCTATTATTGGTAGTATGTGTAGTGAAATTGGGTTAAAAAACAATTTTATTGGGAGAAATACTCAATTAAAATAAAGTGTCCTCAATGTAGATCAATCCTATATAAGCGGCGAATTTAAAATACGGTGGAGGTAGGGTAAACCAAATGGAATATAATTTTCCAATTGAATTCTAGGCTATCTGGATGTCCTCCAATTAGGCAGGTAAGTATGTGCCAAATGGTTTTGGCTAAATAGGTACCGTTGTAGCATAAACATACACAGTATCACAAAGATAAGTCTGTTGCAATCCAGTGCTGCGAGTCCAACAGGTTGGCAGGTATGCAGTCACTGCCAAGATGTTTCTGACAACGACTTGTGCCCGGAGCCCTCTCTGCACAACTGAATGACTAAGTGCTGCTCATCACATTCAGCTGGTTCAAGTAATAAATAGTCTGTTCAGTTTAAACACAATCTATACAATAAATGACTGTGAAGAACTATAAAGAACCAGTGCTGCGAGTCTAACAGATGGGCAGCATAACATTTCTGCCCAGGTGTTTGGTAGACAACGACTTGTGCCCGGTGCCCTAACAGATATATATATATAAGTGACAGGCTCATGAAATCCAAGATATCATAATTTTACACACTCTGAAAACCATACATATATGATAATGGGAATAGAGAGATATGTAGCGCTGGTGTCCAGTGCCCTCGCAGTTTAGCAATAGCGGGCTGATTGTATCAAAGACATTTATACTCTTTAAATCATAGGGCCATATTATGTACAGCTTTTGCCTGAAAACAATGTAACACTCAGCGTAGCTAGGACACAAGGCAGACTTAGCGTGTCTGCAGCACCACGTCCTAACCTGTGCTTACCATGGATAGCCTATTAAAAAAAAACCCTCTACACACACTATACAGACCGTGAGAGTCTGTAAGCTGGATACTTCTCAACGTTGGAGACAGTGGATCAGTGATCGAGTACCGGAAGTGACGAACCCGGAAGTCTCGGGAGACGTCACCTATGACGTCATTACATCCATAATTGCCAATATGGACGTAACATTGTTTTCAGGCAAAAGCTGTACATAATATGGCCCTATGATTTAAAGAGTATAAATGTCTTTGATACAATCAGCCCGCTATTGCTAAACTGCGAGGGCACTGGACACCAGCGCTACATATCTCTCTATTCCCATTATGATATATGTATGGTTTTCAGAGTGTGTAAAATTATGATATCTTGGATTGGGGGGGGTTAAAAGTACAGGCAAACAAGCATGGTATAATAGTGTAGTCAGATAAGCTCATCTTTTGTTGCCTTGTGCAGAAGAGTTTGCAGAAGATCCAGTCCCCAGTCAACCTATCATCATACTATAGTCTAACTATATATTTCCACTTAAGATGCAGAATTTAAGATGCCTATGCTACCCTCCAATGCATCCTTTAAACTTGTATCAGATTTAGACATCTAAACAGTCACATGACTCTCCCCCTATAAATCTGCCTGTACAAAGCTGGACAATTAAAAGCACATAATTAACAAATCAACGTCTGCTATTCTACACATACCAGAGATCAATAGTAAAGACAGGGTGTGGTATTTCTTTAAAACAGGTGTTGCAGATGAATCTGTGGGTTAAAACATACCTATGACATGGCCCACATTTGGTGGTCATGTCCGGAGATTCAGAGGTACTGGACCATGATCCAGATGCTTATTTATGAGAACACGGGACTCCCCCTTCCCCTGGATCCTCTGACCCTGGTGCTGAGCAAACCCATCGATGACCTTCCTCCGCCAATGTCAAGGCTGATCACGGCCATGCTGACAGCGGCCAGATGCTCTATAGCGGCCGCCTGGAAACAGATTAAGGCCTACTCGAGAACTACAGTAGTCAGAAGAATCAATGAGGTCATGACTATGGAGAAGCTCACGGCTATGCTCCAAAAGAAGATGCCTCAGTTTTGGAACACATGGGACCCCTGGCTAGAGAGATAAAGCCCAAAAAGTCAACCTTCTGGACCATTAGTACCCCCCAGACCGCACGAGAGTATTAAGGAAGCCTCTGGGCGAACCCCCCCCCTCACCTATCCACCCATTTATCACCCCCCCCACTTGTTTGTCTCCTTCCTTCCCCCCTCTTTCTCTTTCCCCTATGGAAAATGGGAAAATGTTATTGGTCACTACCTGATTGTACTGAATCGAAATGTTGTGGGCTCATGACATTTCTGTATGTACATTTATATGTGAACGTGTCCAATAAAAAAATTGTTATTTAAAAAAAAGGGGTTTTGAGAAGCTTTTCAATTAGCACCTTACACTGGGTGGTGGAAGTTATTTGTCACTACATATTTACTAATTAATCACAATTCACATATTTTACTTTTAGACACTTTATTATATCTATTATATTTTCTATTTTTTAGGACACTATTCACAAGTTACAGTAGCGCCGTTACAATCGATTGCTTATAACTACAGTACAATGTGAACAATATTTTTATACTCTCTCCAATATTTTTATTTTGGCAAACATTGCTTGTCAGCTTTTACATTTTGTTTCATAAAGCATTGTTATACTAGCTATACTTCAATGAACCCAATAGTTAAAAATAAAAATGTCACAATCATACAAGTATTCCAGCCACAATCGATATGAAGCAAATATCTTCTCACAAGCAAAAAGAACAGTTACAATGAATTGTGCAGTTATAACAAACAAAAACAAAATGGACTTACCCGAATACATTTACTTGAAGTCTCACTTTCAGATGTTGGCCAATAAACTGGACTACTACAATCTGCCTCTATGCCACCAACTTAGAAAAATGAAGAAAAAAAGAAAAGTAATCAATGTGAACTCGTGTATATTTTTACCAAAATCTAAGACTAGACTGTTTTCCCAAAAAGTGGCAAACAATGCAGACTTACTACCAAACAGAAGAAGTTGTTTGTGCTTTCCTTATGCACAGATCCCCACCCACCACTGGGCATATAAATGAGACAGAAATAAAAACAAACCCCTCTATTACGGATAGACGACCTCAAAATCTAAGTGACAGCTTAGTACACAGTCATTTTCAGGGATCACAGAAAGACACTTGGTTAAAGTCTAAGACTGTAGGCACTTGCCGTTGTGGCTCCTGTAAAGCTTGTCCTCTGATCAACACCTCTAAAGATTTCCAAAATTAGAACAATTCCAAGAGGTTCCATATCCAGAAAATATCAACTGCAAAACAGCAGGAATTGTATATTTAGCAACGTGCAGCTGTGGGGTTAAATATGTAGGCAAAACATCCAGAGAATTTAGGAGGAGAATATTAGAACATGTTAGCACTATCAAAAATCATAATGATACTCCAATAGCCAGACATACAGTATAAACACCATACATGGAGGTAATTCATTGTGTCTATCCTTTCAAGGGATTAATCATATCACATTAGGAATCAGGAAAGGAGATTTAGACAATGCCCTCCTAAAATCTGAAGCAAGATGGATATACACTTTGGGTACCATGGCCCCCCAAGGTCTTAATGAAGGGTACACTTATACAGCATTTCTATAACTAGGAAGTAACATCAATGCATGAAATAGTAATTAACATCAATACATGCAACCCTTCACCATAACATACAAATGGGGTAGATGTAATCATAAAACATGGTATCTATTTTATATTCCTTGAATAACATAGCCATCTGCTCTATGTATCAGTAGTAAGATTAGAACTACTGTCCTGTATTATATCAGCATTTGTCTCGCTATGATACCACCTCTCAGTGAAATATATGCAACTCTTTAATATGATAACATCATTACATACAGTATAACAATGGTAATCTTTGTTTATTCATCTCTGGTACATGCAATAATTTGCGTACACAATTAATTTTAACCTGTTAGAATGTCTATTGTAATTTTACCAAGTTGCCCCCTTAGTATCAATATATTAGAACATAACAGTTAACTATTCAGGTGATGCAAACTCACCGCAGTAATGCCTTTGGTTTTGGCTCCACTATTGCGCCTTGATTTACTAAGGTTACCATGGAAACCACAGGGTATAAAAAAGAGAGACACCTAGAGAGGCACGCCCCACCCCCGATGAAGTTCCTGAAGGGAATGAAACGCGCGTCGGGTGATGATGACATCACTGTCATCTATTTTGTAGCGTGACTGCGACGAAGGTTGCAGATCTATTTGCATTACGATATTTTGTATCCTTTAGCTAGCTAAAAAAGATGTGGACCGATGAGGAATCCACTAGTAGCTAGTATCTTGCTCAAAACGTACTTTAGAAGACAATACTAAAGAAGGTTTATACACGAGGATTACAGGGAGCAGCTGTGAGTTATCTGAAGGGCGGACAAGGTATACTCATAAAACCATAGCCAGCCGTGAACTCCCAGCTCCCTAAATCACTCTATACACACTATACATATGTGTGTATTGGCATTTGATGTTAGCCGCACCATATACTATGATTGGAAGGGTGAATCAAACATCTTTGAAGCCATAACAACATACATACATATATATATATATATATATATATATATATATAGAAGTTGTTCGACAAACCTATACATTTGCACGCCCCGGGCGAGTGGATTTAACATCGTGGCGAGCTCCTATTGGCCCAGGCATCACACGTTTGGTACTAGGTGGCGAGTAGATTATTTTGTTGGGCGAGTAGATTTTTTGGTGATTTGTCGACCACTGTGTGTGTATATATATATATATATATATATATATATATATATATATATATATATATATATATATAATGTATGTTTTGATATTAAGCCATTTAATATAGTCTGTCCATAGAGACATTCAAAGTCTGTTACTAAGTTATAAAGCTCTACCTGACGCTATGTATGTATATTTAACATAACATGTGCAACGGCTCATCAGGAATATTTTGAGTGAGAAGTCGGAATTACATTAAGATCCACTTTAGCAAGATATGTTGCAAACTGTTGCAACGACTTATCAAACAAGTTACGTAGTACAAATATTGCATCTTGACCCTATATTAATAGGGATCACTGCAGGTCACCATCATATGCCTAACATTGCTAACAGGGATACAAAGTTAATTATATTATCGTTTGCATGTATTTAATCACAGACACTTTGTGGATGTACATGATCACTATACACGTTTAACACTTTACCTGCCCCAGTTAAAACTACTCACACTAATCACATAACCATCCTCCCTTGTTATATAAAGCATATGATGGCTATTTACTTATCACCTGAAGTGGCAAATCATTATCAATCTATCTGTGTTCACATACAGGATTGCATTGATACGCTATCTGTTGAAATAGGTTTTAAACATTTTTGTGCAAATTAATAAAATTACGTATTAGTGGAGATGGATCCCCATCTCTTTTAGGAAAATAGAGTTCTACTTTAGAGGTTGAGTGCACGCATTATAGGGATTACTTTTCACCATTTGCTAGAAATCAAACACACCGTAAATCTAAAAGAATGTATTTCTTAAAGCAGTGAGCCAGACTTAATTGCAAAGTTACAGCTAAAACAATGTATTTCAATTAAGGAAATCAGATATGTGCTTGAGACGCCACAAAAATAAATTGTTTCTTACTTTTTGAAAATATCACATCCCAAAGAGAAGGTACATACTTAAGGTACTTCTATGGAATAATTTAAAGAACTACATTTCAAAGTTTCCAAACCCATATAAAACAAAAGATTGGAATGAAAGCTGAAAGGTCTACAGTAGTGAGGAGTCCGTCAAATCTTTCCTCAAGGCACAGAGCTAAACCTGTTTTGGGAGCACCCAACGAGTAGCCTATGCATTCATCCTTGTTCAAATGCAATGCTTATAGATAAAAGCAGAAATCGCCCTATTTTTTGTATTTTACAGAATCAGAAGATGGGCTCCCCTTAAGCTTAATCATAATTTATTTTATTTTGGGGATCCCCGGTCTCTAAGCCGTGTACCCTTTTAAAAAGGTGCCTTTGTTTCTGGTCCCTTTTGTAAAATCAATATGGCTCCCACCCAAGCCGCACTCCTGCAAACCAAAAGGAAGTCATCAGAACATGACATGCCATCTTCCTATTAAAATCACCTTTTCGATTTTACACATCTTTGATCAAACATGCAAAAAATTACAACCCTTTATTTCATGCAGTAGCAGATTACGGTAATAGTGCATACGATGATAATGACAACACCTAAACTAGGCAGCAGCGATGCTGCAGTTCTATACAACACATTAACAATGTAATACCAGTCAATCTAGCAGCAAAACAGATCATTTCATTACTATATAGGCATTGTATCAGAATTATAAGGAATGTAACAAAAATTGCAAAACGGCAAATTAGCAAAAATGGATAATGAAAAAAGGATTGCAATAGAAAGTAGGATCAACCCTAAAAAGTTCTTTAAGTACCTTAATAAAAAGCAGAGATATTAAACAAATGCTTTGCCTCTGTGTTTACCAGGGAAGAATGAATTTCAATTGTAGGAACGCAGGAGGAAGCCACAACCTCTATATTAACGAACAATTGATTAACTGAGGAAGTGTAAGGATCCACGCTGCGGGTACGCCTGCTTCCAGTGCCTCCTTACCTTGTTTCCTTGCTGCCCAGGCTCCCCAGCGGCGTGCCTCACTCCTCGCGGTTCCCCCGGACCCCCCCACGGCTGCTCCCGCACTTTCAGGGCGCGCGTGGAACCAGGCTTCCATTTACTGGCGCCGAGCACCTGCCTCCGCCTCCTCAGGTGCATCGCTCGCATTACACACTTCCCTGCCCCTGCTCCATCAGGCCCACCCCCCAGGCTCTTCTCCCCTATCAGGTCCTTCCCCAGGCCGCTCCTCCGCTCCTCACCTTGCTCTGATAGAGGCACTTCTCCCTATCAGGGCCTCCCTCGGGCCGCTTCTCTGTTCCTCCCCTTCCTCTGATAGGTCCCAGCCCCCTATTTAGTCTCCCCTCACCATTACCACCTTGCTCTGCATAGCTTCTGTACCTTGGTGCTGTCTGCTGTTGCCTGGCCCCTTTTGTCTTTCAGTTCCTGTTCCTGTCCCGGGATATTCTGCTGACCTCCCTGGATATCGACCTTTGGCTTTGGACTTATATTACGCTGCTCTGTGGAACCCCTTGGATTTGGCTTTGGACTTACTACCCTGCAGACTTCTATGTCCCCTGGACACGGTTTACGGACACTCTACTACGCTGCTCTCTCCATCCCACGACCATTGGCTTACGGACTTTACCTTTCTGGGCTGGAGTTGTCAAGTACGGTACCCTTTCTATTTTTGTTACCTGAACAACCTACGCTACTTCCACACTCCGGCCGTGCCCCTGTTTACAGCTAGGTGTGTGGTATTACTCCTTTCCACCTCAGTCCCGGGGTCTCGTCTGGCTTGTGGGCAGGTCGAGCGTTACAGGAAGAAGTTCATAGGCGGCTTGAAAAAATTTAAGTAAATAAGGCACCTGGCCCCGATGGCATACTTCCAAGAGTTCTCATGGAGTAAAGTTCAGTAAAAGCCAAACCATTTATATTTAATATTCAAGGACTCGAATAACCCAGGCTCAGTACCACAGGATTGGCGTAAAGCAGATGTGGTGCCTATATTTAAAAAAGGGACCTAGATCACACCCGAGGAATTACAGACCTGTAAGCCTGACTTCAATAGTGGGGAAACTACTTGAAGGTTTAATGCAGGATAATATTCAGGAATACCTAATGGAAAACAAAATTATTAGTAATAGTCAGCAGGGATATATGAAGGATAGATCATGTCAAACTAACCTTATTTGTTTCTTTGAGGAGGTAAGTAGGAATTTAGACCAGGGTAATGCAGTTGATGTGGTCTACTTAGATTTTGCAAAGGCTTTTGATACGGTTTCACACAAGAGGTTGGTGTACAAAATAAAGCAAAATATATGCACCTGGATTGAAAACTGGTTGAAGGACAGACAACAGACATAAATGTCATAAATGGAACTTTTTCAGGTTAGACTAAGGTCGTGAGTGGAGAACCTCAGGGATCGGTACTAGGACCACTACCTTTAAACTTGTTTATTAATGACCTTGAGGTTGACATCGAGAGCAAAGTCTCCATCTTTGCTGATGATACTAAATTGTGTAAGGTAATACAATAAGAGCAGGATGTCATTTCTCTCCAAAAGGACTTGGAGAGACTGGAAACGTGGGCAAATAAATGGCAGATGAGATTTAATACAGATAAATGTAAGGTTATACATTTGAGAAGCAGGAATAAACATGCGATTTACAAATTAAATGGGGATAAATTGGATGAATCAATTATGGAAAAGGATTTAAGGTTTGCTTGCAGACAGAAGACTTAGCAATAGTGCCCAAAGTCATGCAGTAGCTGCAAAGGCAAACAAGATCTTATCTTGCATTAAAGAGGCAATGGATGGAAGTAAACATTATTATGACCCTTTATAAAGCGTTGGTAAGACCACACTTTGAATATGGAGAACAATGTTGGGCACCAGTCCGTAGAAAAGACATTATGGAACTACAGTATAGAGAGTGCAGAGAAGAGCCACGACATTAATAAAGGGGATGGATAATCTAAATTATGAGGCTAACTAAATTAGATTTACATTAGAAAAGAGGCGTCTAAGAGGGCATATGAAAACTATATACAAATATATTCAAGAACAGTACAAGGAGCTTTGAAAAGAGCTATTCATCCCAAAGGATTTGGGGGCATCCCTTAAGGTTGGAGGAAAGGAGATTTCACCAGCAGGAAAGGGTTCTTTACAGTAAGGCAGTTAAAATGTGGAATTCCTTACCCATGGAGACAGTGATGTCAGATACTATTAATGTGTTCAAAAAAAAGGTTGGACATCTTTTTAGAAAGGAAAGGTATACACGGATATACGGATATACCAAATAAGTGAAGATGAAAAAGGATGTTGATCCAGGGATTAATCCGTTTGCCAATACTTGGGAGTCAGGAAAGAATTTATTTTCCCCCTTATGAGGTATCATTGGATGATATGACTCTGGGGTTTTTTGTTTGTCTTCCTCTGGATCAATAAGTAGGTATACTGTCACGGCCCCTTTTATTCGCCAACATCTCAGATTTTTTTTTTGGGGGGGGGGGGGTTTCGAATGTAACGCACTTCGAGACAGCGCTAATAGCGCTAATACGCCAATACAATGGAAACCACACGCGGCGCCTAACAATACCGGAACATGCCGCATCAAACACTGCATCTGCCCGCGGTTTTAAAAGTCGGGCTGAAACGGCCGCACGAGGCTGTAGATATAGGATAAAGTAACTGTTGTCTAAATTTAGCATAGGTTGAACTTGATCAACGTACGTCTTTTTTCAACCTCATCTACTATGTAACTATATTAAATTGTTGCTTAATTGAAAAGGGCAATGAAAACACAGCAGTCAATTTACTTAATTAGCGCTCAATAAGAATATGCAAAGTAACTTCCAGGTATGGCACCAGTGAGAACAGTCACAGACTGCTGATCTCCAGTGAGCCTCGCTCTGCAAAACAAAATCGCGCTGGAAAAATCAATAAAAAAAGGAAAAAAAATACACAGTAATCTACATTGCAGATCCTGGAGCACCCTGGCCAGCTATCTGGTAAACAAATCGTCTGGAATAGCTAAGCAGAAGTGTAACGGATCGGGGGACACGCGCCTCTCAGTGTGTCCCCGTCACCTCAGGCCCCACTTGGCCCCGGTTCCTCGGTCTCTCACCTGTTCTTCCCCACGCCGAGCCGTTCATCCGCGGCGCACGCCCAAGCACACGACCGGGGCGCGTGCACGGCAGCCTTACAGAAGGCCCACCCGATCCTTTTACCAGCCCTCTCGCACCGCTGGCTCCGCCCCCCGTCGGCTGCAGGCGATTACTTTGAATTACAACCCTGTCTCCTTCCCTGCTCACCTGGACCTATCCCTGCAAACACCCAGACAAGCCTCTGCTCCACAGCTTGCTCCTATTGGCCCTTCTTCCTTTATAACCCCACTCTGCCCTCTCCATCTCTGTAGCTCCTGTGTGCAGTGTCTATGCCTAGCTCTGTTGTCTGTTTCAGCTCTGGTTCCTGTCCCTGCCCCTGTTTGGATTCCTTTGGATTGATCTTGGCTCTGTTTGACTACGTGTACCTCGCTACCCCTGGACTCTGCTTTGGACTTCACTACGCTGCTTTCTCCTGCCCCTGACCCCTGGCTCTTGGACATTAACCCTCCGACTTCTGGCACCCCGGACTCGGCAAGTATTACCTTAACCCTTTCTCACCAGGCCCGGCAACGCAACTTATCACACTCCGGGAACGCCCTCACTTCTGTGGGTGCGTGTTATACCCTTACCCACCTCAGTACTGGGGACTGGCAAGGTCTGTGGGCATACAGGCGTTACATTATGCAGAGCCCAACAAATGCAGACACCCCTGAGGTGGGCCAAGGTGTCACTATGGAACACTGGCAATTTTTAAGTGACCAAGTCACCGCCATGGCGCAAAAACTTTCTAACCTCTCCCTGCGGGATTCCCCAGCTGTACCGTCACCTCCGGCCCCTGTACCTATGGGCAACCCGGAGCCACGCATTCCACCTCCCAACCGGTATGACGGAGACCCCCTTACTTGCCGGAGATTCTTCAACCAATGTGACGTCCAGTTCGAGATGTCCCCATCTCGCGTTCCCTCTGGTCTTTCCCTCTGGTCGTTCTATGTCCTGCTCACTGGCGACGCTCTCGCTTGGGCTTCCCTCCTCTGGGAGCACAGATCTGATTTAACTCAGGACTACCCCAAATTCCGGCGAGAGTTCCAGCAGGTCTTTGACACCCCAGCACTTAGGGAGACTGCCGCTTTTTCCTTGTTTCATCTGTCCCAGGGTCGCAGGTCGGCTGCAAAATACGCGGTGGAGGTCCGCACCATCGCCGCAGAGACTCAGTGGAATGAGGAAGCTCTCGCCGCAGGGTTTGTCCGAATTACTCAAGGATGACCTCGCAGCCCATGTTCGTCCCTCATCTCTAGTGGATCTCATTGCGCTCAGCATCCGGATGGACCAGCGCATTCAAGAGCGACGCCACGAGCGCCAGCGGCCCGTTTACCGTCGCCCTTGCATGTTTCTCCTAGATCTCCTCCTTTGGCTCTTCCTGCGTTGGACGCCCCTGAACCGATGCAAATCGGTAGCCAACAGCTTCGGGCCGCTGAGAGAACACGCCGCCGAGAGGAGGGACTCTGCTACTACTGCGGTTCCCTGGAACACCAACTACGTCACTGTCGTCTGAAACCGGGAAACGAGAACGCCCAGTAAAGGTAGAGGGGCTTCTACTGGGCACCACTTCTCTTTGCCCCTCTACCCCCAAAGAGCTACCAAAGAGAATCCTTCTCCCCATAACTCTTGTGGGTCCTAATGTTAAGGTACAGGTTGAAGCCTTCATCGACTCCGGGTCTGGTGGTAACTTTTTGGATCACGACTATGCTGCAACAATCAAATCCCGTTAGTCAAGATAAAGTCACCCATCGGCCTGGAGGCTATTGACGGTCGACCGCTCCCACCAGCCTTCATTATTTGGGAATCTATTCCTCTCACCCTGACCACCGCAGATGGTCATTCTGAAGTCATCATCTTCGATGTTTTCCACTCTCCTAATGTCCAAGTTATTCTGGGATTGCCGTGGCTCCAGCTTCACAACCCGCGTGTTGATTGGACCAACGAATTACCGATCCAGTGGGCTCCTACCTTGGAGAAGACGGTCACTCCCCCCGTTACCGTGCTCGCTGGTCTCGACACCACTTCTTCTTCTCTCTCTACCCTGCCGGAGGTATACCATGACTTTTTAGATGTATTTAACAAGACTCAGGCTGAAGTTCTACCACCTCATTGTTCGTACGACTGCCCTATCGAATTAATTCCTAGAACCACACTCCCCAAGTCTAAGTCATATCCCTTATCCGTGCCCGAGACCGAGGCTATGGCGACCTACATCAAGGAGAATCTTAAGGAAGGATTTATCCGGAATTCCACGTCCTCCGCCGGGGCAGGTTTCTTCTTCGTGAAAAAGACAGGTGGCTCTTTAAGACCCTGAATCGACTTTCGGGGGATTAACAAGATTACCATTAACAAACGGTACCCTCTGCCTCTGATTTCGGAACTCTTTGATCGGCTCCAAGGAACCTCTTTATTTTCCAAACTCGACCTGAGAGGAGCCTACAATCTAATCCGAATATGAGACGGTGACGAATGGAAAACTGCATTTAACACGTGTTCGGGTCATTATGAATACCTAGTGATGCCGTTCGGCCTCTGCAATGAACCCAGCCGTCTTCCAAGAATTTATGAATGATATCTTCTGGGACATTCTGGGTATTTTCGTCATCGTACACTTAGACGATATCCTCATTTTCTCCAAGAACCTGGAAGAGCACATTCGTCACACCAAACTGGTTCTCTCGGCTTCGTGCTAATAGCCTCTACCCGAAGATGGAGAAATGTCTCTTCCACCAATCTTCCACAGCCTACCTTGGTTATATAATCTCCGATAAAGGTTTCACCATGGATCCTGAGAAATTAAAGTCTGTTCTGGATTGGCCGTTGTCGAACTCCCTCAAAGCCGTTCAGCGTTTCCTTGGCTTTTCTAACTACTACCGAAAATTCATCCGTAATTTCTCTACTATTGCTCTACCCATTACAGCTGACCAAAAGAGGCTGATCCGACAGCATGGTCCTCTGAAGCCATCAAAGCCTTCGAGTTCCTCAAAAGAGCTTTCGTCTCCGCCCCCATCCTTCGGCATCCGGATACATCCCTTCCTTTCACCCTGGAGGTAGACGCTTCTGATGTGGGAGCTGGGGCAGTACTCTCACAAAGATCTTCTCCACAAAAAAGACTCTATCCGTGTGGATTCTTTTCCAGGCAATTCTCTTCGGCTGAGAGAAATTATGATGTCGGGAACAGTGAACTTTTGGCTATCAAATTAGCCCTGCAGGAATGGAGGCATCTCCTCGAGGGTACCAAAGAGCCAGTAGCCATTCTCACCAATCATAAAAACTTATTATACATTGAGGGGGCTCGTCGTCTTGGATCCCGTCCTGTTTTTCTCTCGTTTCAATTACACGATTTCATATATCCTAGGTACCAAGAATATCAAGGCCGATGCTCTTTCGCCAATTCTCTATGGAGGAAGGATCTAATGAATCATCAGAGACGATCCTCCCCGCAAAGTATATTATTTCTGCTAATAATTTTGATATTCTGGATGAAATCAATAAAGCCCAGGCTCATATCCCTAGGAGATTTAAGGTGCCAGAAAGACGTCTGTACGCTGCTCCACGTTATCGCCACAAGATCCTACAGAGGGGCATACTTCTAGATCTGCTGGTCATCCAGGCTTCAAGAGGACAGTGCATCTTATTAAACAGACCTTTTGGTGGCCTAAAATGAACAAAGACATTTTTTATTTCACCAGAGCTTGTCCAGTCTGTGCTCAGAGCAAGTCCGCCTGACACAAACCTTCTGGTCTCCTCCTGCCTCTTCCCATTCCGGAATGGCCTTGGAAGCATATCTCTATGGACTTTATTGTAGAACTTCCAAATTCTAAAGGGATGAATACGATCCTTGTGGTAGTGGACAGGTTTTCCAAGCACACACACTTTATACCTCTCAAGGGTCTCCCCAATTCAGCTACCTTGGCTGACATTTTTTCTAAAGAAATTTTCAGGTTACACGGCATGCCACTTTCCATTATTTCAGACAGAGGTTCTCAATTCATTTCTAAGTTTTGGCGAGCATTCTCTAAGAGACATGGCATTTCCTTTCTCTTTTCCTCGGGTTATCACAGCAGACCAACGGCCAGAAGGAGAGAATGAATCAGACCTTGGAACAGTATCTCAGATGCTTTGTGTCAGAATCTCAAGACAATTGGGTGGACCTATTACCCTGGACGAAGTTCGCTATTAATTCGCTGAAGAATGAGTCCACGCAAGAGTCGCCTTTCTTCATTAACTATGGGTTCCACCCCAGCAGCCTTCCCCTCTCCTCCCTCCCCTCTGGTGTTCCTGCAGCAGATACTCACGTCTCCAATCTACAAAACTCTTGGAAAAAGATTCAAAGAGCCTTGCAAGGGTCCATTCAAAAACAAAAGACGCAAGCAGATCGGCGACGTCAGGTAGGCCCAGAATATAAACCTGGAGACAGAGTTTGGCTATCTTCAAAAAATATAAAGCTCAAAACTCCTTCAAAGAAGCTGGCTCCTAGATTATTGGTCCCTTCAAGGTCCTCAAACGGATCAACCCGGTAGCGTATCTACTTTCGCTTCCACCCACCATGAAGATACCCTCTGTGTTTCACGTGTCCCTTCTGAAACCCTTTGTCCAAAATGTCCACTTTCCGGACCGTCCTCGGAGATCCAATCCCGTCGTAATACAAGGACAGCAGGAATTCGAAGTCCATTCCATTCTCGATTCTCGTTGGTCCAGGGACAGACTTCAGTTCCTCGTTCATTGGAAGGGATATGGTCCGGAGGAACGCTCCTGGGTACTTTGTCATCATATTCATGCTCCAGCTCTTCTCAAACAATTTAGTCGGAAATTTCCTCATAAACCTTGGAAGGATCGTCCAGAGTCCTATCCTCTAGGGGGGAGTACTGTAACAGATCGGGGGACACGCACCTCTCAGCGTGTCCCCGTCACCTCAGGCCCCACTGCGGCTCGCTGCCCCGGTTCCCCGCTCCTTCGGTCTCTCACCTGTTCCTCCCCCACGCCGAGCCGTTCCTCCGCGGCGCACACCGCACGTCCAAGCACGCGACTGAGGCGCGCGCACAGCAGCCTTACAGAGGGCGTGCGCACCCGATCCTTTTACCAGCCCTCTCACACCGCTGGCTCCGCCCCTCGTCGGCTGCAGGTGATTACTTTGGATTACACCCCTATCTCCTTACCTGCTCACCTGGACCTATCCCTGCACCCAGACAAGCTAAGCTTCTGCTCCACCCCTTGCTTCTATTGGCCCTCCTTCCTTTATAACCCCACTCTGCCCTTCCTTGCTCTGCATAGCTTCTCTGTGGCTCCTGTGTGCAGTGTTTATGCCTAGCTCTGTTATCTGTTTCAGCTCTGGTTCCTGTCCCTGCCCGTTTGGATTCCTTTGGATTGATCTTGGCTCTGTTTAACTACGGGTACCTCGCTACCCCTGGACTCTGCTTTGGACCTCACTACGCTGCTTTCTCCTGCCCCTGACCCCTGGCTCTTGGACATTAACCCTCCGACTTCGGGCACCCCGGACTCAGCAAGTATAACGTTAACCCTTTCTCACCAGGCCCGGCAACGCAACGCAACTTACCACACTCCGGGCACGCCTCACTGCTGTGGGTGCGTGTTATACCCTTACCCACCTAAGTACTGGGGACTATAGAAGGTAAGGGAAGGTTCCCTATAAACAGTGCTACAGCAGAATGGGGTACAATGGCAATTGTTGCTCAAAAATATATAAATAAACAAGTTAGGACAAGGTCTAAATGAGTAATTGAGAGTATTGGACCCAGTGCATCATAAAGCAGGAAGTGGTATAATAGAGTAATCTGTCTTTAATGAGGGTACATTTGTAATGCTAGAAAAGCACCTCACTAGACTAGAAAAAACTCTCTTACCTGCGGCACTGTTACTGGTCAGCAACTCCCCATGAATCCATAAGTGGGGAGAATCAAAACTCTTCTTTGAAACCTTGATCCATTTTTTGCGTGCATCACGCTGGGTGAGTAAACATAGTGAAGATTATCCAAGGATGGCAGCGGAGCACAGCTGAAGGATGGGGTCAACACCAGCAATGAAGGGGTTAAAAATACTTCTTTAATGAAACATGGTGCAAAACGGGGGGAGACAGCAACAACTCTAACGCGTTTCAGGCTATGCAGCCCTTTTTCAAAGAGTGAAATCGCGTCTCCACTACCCGCAGTTATGAAGGGGAAACCCCGCCCACCTTTCCCAGAGATGCCGTGCGGTTTTCGCGCGGATGCTAGCCAGCTCTCTCATTGGTCAGAGTGAGTCTCCAACCAGGGGCTGATTCGGAGAGGCGTCTCTGGTGGCTGTGAGTATGCGCGAGTACCAGCTGGCGTTCTGATTGGTCAGAATTAGTTTCCAATCAGAATACTGATTTGGAGAAGCGTCTCTGGTAGTCAGGGTTACCCGTTCAGCCGCGGGAGTGGGAAAAACAATAAAGGGTATAACATACAATAATAAGTGAAAACAAACATATAATATATTAAAAAATCAATGAATACGCAATCGGTTTCCTCATATGGATAGACTCAGGATATGGAATAGCCTACGGCTTGTTAATGATACACAGTGTATAGTTTAATCAGAGGAATATAATTAGATCAAGCCCCTAATTTGTTTCTAATCGATATATAGGGCAAAGGATTATTCATAATAACATTATAATGATGAACAGTTTATTCCTATTCTGTGTAGAATAATGAATATATATTGAATCCATAGGGAATTGAATTCACAAGTGCAAAAGAAAGAAAAGGGAATAGATGGGGAGAAGAATAGGAGGGGGAGAAGGAAGGGGAGGGGGGGGGGGGGGGGGGGAGGGAAGAACAAGGGGAAAAAAGAATAAAAACATAATATACATAAAGAAAACAAATCGTTATAATAGATATAAACCTTATGGGTGTCTTAAGCATAACCCATAAACAAATCAAGTGAGAAAGTGTTTCAATTCCCAGTCCTGGTTCATGCCCCTGGGTGCCATTGTCCCAAGGGCATAAATCCAGAACATCTCTCTACGGTTGAGCAAAGCTTCTCTATTGCCTCCCCTGACATGAGTCTGAATGTGCTCAAGGGCACTGTATGTAAAAGATCTTAATGTTCCTACAGGGCAGTGATTGAAGTGGCGTGCGACCGGGTATCTGTCATCACGTTTCTTTATACTCCTGATGTGTTCATTAATTCGAACTTTTAGCGGTCTTATTGTACGGCCCACATAATTACTCCCACAGGGACAGTTAAGTAAATATATTACAAAGTTGGTGTTACATGAAAGAAATTTCTCAATACGATAAATCTGATTAGTATGTATATTTTTAATGGATTTACGTTCTTTAGCGTATCTGCATGTGTTACAGTTCCCACACTTGAAAAATCCCCTTGGGGTTGTCGGGTGGGTTTCTTGGTAGAACAGAACAAACTCGGTGATATATGGTTCCCAATAGTTTTAGCCTTTATGAAGACTATTTTGGGGTTAGATTTAACTAAACTCTCTAGATCTCTATCTAGTTTCAGAATAGACCAATGTTTTTGTAGAATGCACCTAATCTGTTCTGCCTGTTTTGAATAAGTGGTTATGAAGAGTGGTACCTGGGGGGTTGTGTCTCCCTTAGTATTAATTTCTCCTCTTTTCTTTCTAGTGTTTTTTCTATTCTTATTTAGGAGCTCTGCTCTATCCATTTTGAGTGCGTTCTCAAACGCGATCTCTAGGTCCTTCTCTCCATAACCCCGACTCAAAAATCTTTTTTTGAGTTCCTCAGCCTGGAGGAGGAAAGATTGTTCCGTGGAGCAAATCCTCCTTAGTCTGAGAAACTGTCCCTTTGGAATACCCCGAATGAGGGATCTCGGGTGAGCACTGTTGGACCTGAGCAGCGAATTCCTAGAATTTGTTTTTCTAAACACATTGGTCTGTATATTTAGATCAGTGTCTATGTACAGGTGTAAATCAAGATAGTCGATATTGGTTTCATGATAAGTATGTGAAAATTTCAAATTATAAGTATTTGCCTCTAGATATTCAAAAAAGGAGTGTAGAGTGTCCATATCACCGTTCCAAATTAATATTAAGTCATCTATAAATCTACGGTAAAACATAATATTGTGCCTGAAAGGATTTTTATCACCAAAAATGTGAGTGTTCTCCCAAAAACCCATAAATAAATTCGCGTACGAAGGTGCAAATGACGTGCCCATTGCTGTGCCTTGTGACTGTAAATAATATTGTTTGTCAAACATAAAATAGTTATGTTGTAACAAAAACATAAGTGAATCTAATAAAAAAGTGCTCTGTGCTAAGTTAGGTTTGAAACACTTTCTCACTTGATTTGTTTATGGGTTATGCTTAAGACACCCATAAGGTTTATATCTATTATAACGATTTGTTTTCTTTATGTATATTATGTTTTTATTCTTTTTTCCCCTTGTTCTTCCCTTCCCCCCCCCCCCCTCCCCCTCCCCTTCCTTCTCCCCCTCCTATTCTTCTCCCCATCTATTCCCTTTTCTTTCTTTTGCACTTGTGAATTCAATTCCCTATGGATTCAATATATATTCATTATTCTACACAGAATAGGAATAAACTGTTCATCATTATAATGTTATTATGAATAATCCTTTGCCCTATATATCGATTAGAAACAAATTAGGGGCTTGATCTAATTATATTCCTCTGATTAAACTATACACTGTGTATCATTAACAAGCCGTAGGCTATTCCATATCCTGAGTCTATCCATATGAGGAAACCGATTGCGTATTCATTGATTTTTTAATATATTATATGTTTGTTTTCACTTATTATTGTATGTTATACCCTTTATTGTTTTTCCCACTCCCGCGGCTGAACGGGTAACCCTGACTACCAGAGACGCTTCTCCAAATCAGTATTCTGATTGGAAACTAATTCTGACCAATCAGAACGCCAGCTGGTACTCGCGCATACTCACAGCCACCAGAGACGCCTCTCCGAATCAGCCCCTGGTTGGAGACTCACTCTGACCAATGAGAGAGCTGGCTAGCATCCGCGCGAAAACCGCACGGCATCTCTGGGAAAGGTGGGCGGGGTTTCCCCTTCATAACTGCGGGTAGTGGAGACGCGATTTCACTCTTTGAAAAAGGGCTGCATAGCCTGAAACGCGTTAGAGTTGTTGCTGTCTCCCCCCGTTTTGCACCATGTTTCATTAAAGAAGTATTTTTAACCCCTTCATTGCTGGTGTTGACCCCATCCTTCAGCTGTGCTCCGCTGCCATCCTTGGATAATCTTCACTAAGTACTGGGGACTGGCCAGGTCTGCGGGCATACAGGCGTTACAGTTAGAGGCAAACCAAGAACTGTGGATTGGAGCCAAAGCCCACGCAAAGATGCGAAAACCCCCACGCCCCCCCTCCCCCACCCTTCCCCTCCCTTATCGTGCTTCCCACTGGGTCCTGTGTTTGGTACAACTTGTAGGTCTTGTTCAGTGTTGTATGTAGTACACAGTAGATGTCTTGTGTGTAAAATATGTCAGTGATAAAAAATGTTGGAATTCAGTACAACGGTTGGTGGCACAATGTATGCGTGTTACAAACCAATAAAAATATAAGTTTAAAAAAATAAATTGTCATTTGCCCCAGCTGACCGAAGATAAAACCAAAGCGTTAAACGGTAAAATCACCCAGACTGAACTAACGGAAGCCGTTAGGGCACTGAAAATATCAAAGGCCCCTGGCCCTGACCGCTTTACTGGTGTTTCTTACAAAAAATTCCTGCCCACACTCTCACCATATCTACTAGAAATGTACAATTCGTTCATGGAGGGAAAACCAATTCCGCCAGCTATGTCAACAGCAAACCTGGCCATAATACACAAAGAAGGGCGAGACCCAATGCAGTGTGATAGCTACCGTACAATTTCATTATTAAATAATGACCTGAAACTATATAGTAAAATTCTAGCGACTAGATTAAACCCAATTCTACCTAGATTGATCCATATTGATCAAGTAGGTTTTGTGTCGGGTAGACAGGCCTCAGATAACACCCGGAAAATAATAAATATAGTGGATCTTATTCATCTCACGGAAAACAGAGCCATATTTCTGAGCCTAGATGTAGAGAAGGTGTTCAACAGAATAGACTGGGAATTAAAACATTACAGAAATTTGGATTCAAAAGACTCATTTCTAGAAGGAGTCCGAGTATTATACCAAAACCCCACGGCCTTGGTTAAGTTCCCAGGGAATGGACCGAACCCAATTCATATTAAGAATGGAACATGACATGGCTGCACGTTGTCCCCTCCTCTCTTCACTCTAACAATTTAAACACTAGCTGCAAATATTCAAGCGAATAATGATATCCAAGGAATAGTAATTGGAAAAATAAATGATAACATCTCTTTATTCGCAAATGATATAATTCCAACGCTTAAAAATAAATCTCCAGATCTCTATACCTAATCTCCAAAGAGCCCTCTCAGACTTCTGGAAAATCTCAGGGTACAAAATTAATAATGATGTCGGAAGCCCTAAATCTAAACCTTCCAGAACCAGAAATTAAACTACTAAAATTGAATTTCAACTATAGGTGGCATTCCTCTCACATTAAATATCTAGGAGTAAATGTGACAAAGGCACTACCACTCTCTATAATCAGAGCAACTACCTACCCCTATTTGACAAAAAAAAAAAAGACTTGACAAGGTGGCACGGCTTCCTGATATCGTGGACAGAGAGAATAGTCTCAGTAAAAATGAATATACTCCCCAGGTAACTGTATCACTTTCAGACTCTCCCGGTCCAGATACCTAGATCCAAACTAAAAAAAAAACAATATAGAATTTTCCACTTTGTCTGGCAGGGCAAGAGACAAGAGTTATGCTGACCTCAGGACTAAGAAGGTGCATGGGAGTTCCAGATATCACAAAATATTACCACGCTGCTCAATTACGACAGGTGGAGGTTTGGAACACTGATCCAGCTCAATATTGCTGCTTGGCCATAGAAACCCAGTACGCCAGAACTCCTTCCCTGCTAACGACCTTATGGGCCCCGGACAAAAAAGACTCACAGGTGAGGGGGGTCGAGTTGGACACAATGGGATGCACCTGGGAGATCTGGGCCAAGTCCAAGAGTAAATTCAATCTCAAATCTATCACGTCACCACTTACCCCACTTTTTAACAACCCGTTACCCTCCAGGATTCAGAACTAAACAATTTGATACATTTAAAACAAAGAATATTAGGACAATTGCCTACCTGTTACACAATGGGAAATGTCTTAGGCCGTGTCCATAGATGGACAGGCCGTGCTGAGGCGTGCGGAAGCTCCGCGCTGAGCCCCTGCATCCTCAATGAGGATGCCTTGAGAGGGGGCTCACGCGAGCGTCCGCAGGCGTGCGGAGGAGTTGGAGGTTTCAGCCGAGTGCCAAGCTGTTTTTCAGCGCGCTGTCGGCTGAAACCCTCCAATGAGAGTGGGGCTGCGTCAACGTCACGGCGCCGTGACGTCGGCGCCGTGACGTCAACGTCAGTGCGTCGCGGGCGATTGGCCCAGCGACGTCACTGCCCCGCCTCCCTCAGTCTCCCCCTACCTCTGATCGCGGACGCTGGCTCGCCTGTATGTGCGTGGAATCGCACAGCTTCTGCAGGCGAGCCTCAGCGTCCGCGAGCCTCAGCGTCCGCGCGCCTCAGTACTGCTCCCCCCCTCCATGGCCCGGGCCTTAGTTTCCATGAGCTTGGGACATAGTAGATTAAGCTGTGCTGAGCCGCGCTGAGCCGCACTGAGCAGATGCACTTACCCCCTGCATCTGTCATTAGCGCGGCTTTAGCAGCTGCTTCCACACGCTTCAGCATGCACGCGGAGGCTCAGAAAATTTCAGCAGACAGGCAAATTAAAAATTTGCCGCTCAGGGAAGCGGAGGAGTGGTCACGTGACCGCTCACATCCAATGGGAGCGAGGGACTAGCCCCGCCTCCCGCTCCGCCTCCCGACACAACTCCGCTCCGCCTCCGCCCCGCCCCCAAAGCGCTCACTGCCTCGCCTGCCAGGACACAAAAAAGCTCCAGTTTGAGCAGGCGAGTGTAAGGGCTCGCGCTTCGGGGACTCCCGCTCTCGGCGCTCCCTTACCTTTTTCCTCCGCTGCCCTGAATCCCCGGCGGCGTTTCCCGGCCGTCGACATCTACCCCGCGTCTGTCTCCTCACTTCCATGGCGCGCGCGGACCCAAGCCTCTATTTCCTGGCGTCCGGAGCCTGGTCCCGCCTCCTCCATTCTGGCACGCGCACCAGCGCGCTTCCCTGCCCCTGCTCGACCAGGTCCGCCCCCAGGCTTCTCTCTCCTATCAGGGCTAACCCCTGGACCGCACCTCCGCTCCTCCCTTTCACCCGATAGGTCCCAGTCCACTATTTAGCCTGGTCACCCCATTCCTTCAGTGCTCTGCATAGCTACTGTACCTTGGTGCTGTCTGCTTCTGCTTGGCTCTCTTGTGTTTCAGTCCCTGTTCCTGGATACTCTGCGGACCTCCCTGGATTTCGACCTTGGCTTTGGACTTGGACCACGCTGCTCTCTGGACCCCTTGGATTTGGCTTTGGACACTCTTACCTCGCTATCTTCTATATCCCTTGGACTCGGCAAACGGACCCGTACGACGCAGCTCTCTCCTCTCCTCGACCCAGGCTTACGGACTTAACCCTTCTACGCCGGATTTGGCAAGTACTGAACTATTTCTATTTTTGTTCCCTGGACCCGCTACGCTACTTCCACACTCCGGCCGCGTCCCCGTTTACTGTTAGATGTGTGGTATTTGTCCTTTACACCTCAGTCCCGGGGTCTCGTCTGGCTTGTGGGCAGGCCGAGAGTTACAGCGAGGCAGAGCAGGAACGCGGATCAGCGCGGCCCGAGGCACCATGCCCGAGTATGTTTAAATAACATCGGATCAGGCACTTTCTGCAAAACGTTTCGCCAAAACTAGAATTTTCCCCTCGCTCAAGTTTTGAAATATTGTGTAAAAAAGGTTTGTATCAAAAATGTCTGATCACAAAAATAAATTCTGGTCTTGAGCCCTCAATAAACAACCCCTATCATGACTATATGCTTAAATGGGCGGCCGATTTAAACGTGGACATTGATAGAGATGATTGGGTGGATATTTGGGAGTTTGCCGCAAAGACAGCTATATGTACCACTATTAAGGAAAATATTTATAAGATTCTTTACTGTACGGTACCTCACCACAAGCCGACTGAATCAAATCTACCCTCTGGAGTCAGATCTGTGTTGGAGGGGCTGCGAGCAAAAAGGTGATCTGCTGCATATTTGGTGGACATGTCCAGCGATACAGAAATTTTGGACACTAATCCAAACAATTATTAAGGCTACAACAGAATTGTCCATCCCGCTGGACCCTCTGACTTTTCTACTGGCAAAGCCAGTGGAGGATGTGAATCGTTCTATGAGATGTCTAATATCATTTATACGGACAGCGGACAGATGCGCTGTGGCAGCCTCTTCGAACAAGTACGCCCCCACCCCATCCGGATTGGCTGTTGAGAGGATAAATGAGGTGATGCTAATGCAAAAAATTACAGCTTTTCTAAAGCAATCAACAGATTAATTTTATAGAACGCCTGACAACTGATGGCCACAGTACTGGCAAATCTTACTTTTTAAGAACCAAACCCGACCCAGAGTCGATTAAAAGGATAACCTGAATACAATTCGCTAATGAGTAAAAGTAGAATCTCAAAATAACGAAAGGATAATATCTACTGACGGATGGCTGGCCGTGGTGGGACAGGGGGTGGGATCACTACACCCCCCCCCCCCCCTCCCATCCCCACCCCCCCCCCCCCCCCCCACCCGCCCCATAACAGCCCTTTTTTCCTTCTCCAGTTCCTTTTTTCTCTTCTCTCTTCATCTCGTCTTGTCCTCTCTATAAGGACATTAACCTGATAGCGCTAATGGATACGACCCCAAACCACCGAAACTGACACGCCTACCTCTGAATAGACAACAAGATTTACAATACAATATGGTGTGCTGAAAAGAAATTTATTGTATTTTGAAATTCTCCATGTATGTGCTGTACATTTAAGCATCTTATTGTATATCACTCTGTTCAAATGTGCATGGATGTGGTTTGTAATCCGATTATAAAATATCCGAAAATATTTGAAATAAAAAAAAACTGGTGCAAAAAGGCGCACAGGGGTTTAAGGATATTTTGGGTCTGGAAGACTGCGAATGTTTAACCCTTTGGAAAGAGAATACGCTTTATTTTGCCTCCCACATAATTCATTCTCCAGAATAGATTATATTTTTGCCAATAGTCAGGTAATGGGGAAGGTCACAGATACTAAAATAGAAGATATAATCATCTCGGATCATGCCCCAGTATGGGTGGAGGTTAATATGGGACAAAGAGCACATGGAGATATGGAGATTTCCATCTTACTTGTACAATAACGAAGAATTTAAAGCATTTCTTCGAAATAATTGGTTTTATTTTAAGAAAACTAATGCGGCTCATTGCAACGCAATAAAGTTATTTTGGGAGACTGGGAAGGCAGTTTTAAGAGGGAAAATAATTGCATATATAACAAAGAACAAACAAACAAATGGTGCACAGGGAGTCAGGTTGGGAAAATAAAAAGTCCCATTTATTTCAGTGCATGACTGATAAAAACATCACCCCAGGGGGGATAACAAACAGCCCCCTATGCGTTTCGGACGGGTAGGTCCTTTATCAAGGAGTATAGAGCATGGTGCAATGTGGGTACCTTAAATACACCTCTCTTAATCAAAATGAATTACAATCAGTTGAAAAAATTCTCCGTCCACCCCTCACTGCGCATGCGCGTGACGTCACGCGAGGCGCCGCCGTTGCCAGAGATACCTCGGTCGGTAGACACGCCCCCCCCCCACTCATCCGCGCATGCTGTACAGAGTAGGTAAACAAACACTGTGTAGGCTTCAATCTGAATGATCGCGGTGTTACTCCGCCCCAGGGACGCCTCTCAAGGCCACCAATTGGTCCAGGCGCGCCGTGACTTGACCAATCAGAAGGCTGGTCTAAGTCAGGGACACTCCCACCCTTCGGCGCTACTCCTGACGGCCCCAAAACATAACAGAGAAGCACCATAATATAATTCAAAGCTACTGGTATAAGATAAGCGGACTATTGCCAATATCAAATAAATGATCCTAAACACCAGATGCTTTTATCCATTGTATCAAGCCCCATTGCTCCATGGGGGGGGTGCTGACATGGGGGGGATGCTTGACCATGGATGCTACATGGAGGGGGTGCTGACATGGGAGGGGGATGCTGACATGGGAGGGGGGGGTGCTGACATGGGAGGGGGGTCTACTGGAGGGGGATGCTGACATGGGCTTGTGGGGTGCGGACATGGGCTGTGGGGGCTGCTGATATGGGCCAAATTAATTTAATTTTAATGAAAGTATTTTAAATGTAATTTTTTTCAAGTAAACATCGTAAATAAATGTGTTATTTTGAATAATAAATGCTGTTTAAACCGTGCGGCCGACTGTTTTCCTTGTGAGGTGCAGGGGGGAGATGTGAATGGAAGTGTGCATTGGGGGGAGAGTGATGAGGTACACAACAGACATACACAATAACAAGTGTGGGAGATTTATGTTATTTACAGGTTGGAGAGAGATGGGAGGTGCAGGGGGGGGAGTGATGGGAGGTGCAGGGGTGGAGAGTGATGAGAGGTGCAGAATGATGATGAGGTGCTGGAGGAGAGATAGAGATGATGATGACGATGATAATGATGACGATGACGATGATAATGATGACGATGATGATTTTAACCGTGCGGCCCAATTTATTTTTTCCTTGGAGCATTTCGGCCCTTCGCACTTTACGAGTGTGCAGGCCTGACTTACACAGTAAATAATTCCCATATCAAATATCCTCTTTTCTCAGTGATCAGGGAATAAAAACAAATAGCACAGCAACCACACACACATATATATAAAAATGTCAGAACACATTAGATATTGCATTTAAAAACATAAATGATGTTCTGCTACTTAAATCTATGTTGATCCTCTTAGGATGATGTAAGGATGAACCTATAATGTAATATGCAGATAATTCATAATATAACCATAATCATAACAAGTTAAGGAAAATGTCACACTCAAAAAATCAATTTTGTCATTTTTTCATTTAACCCACTCCGTAGCAATAGTATGAGGGTCCGTGAAGATTAATTGAATTATTGGATAGAGTTACGCAGGGTGGAGCACCCTTTTCCCCTCCTTTCTCATATATAAATAAGAGAAGGAAGGAGATTAATTTGGAGTTTAAGGCGAGCAAAAAGTTAAAGCTGCAGTTCAAGCAATATCCTGCATGGTTTTTTTTTAATAAATCAATTCTGTAGTAAGAAAAAATACATTAAGCATTTTGTGTTTTAAAAAAAACAACTTTGAAAGACCAATTTTCTTGTATTCTTTAAAAGCATGCTTGTTGCTATAGCAACCATTTACATTCCCCATATTTAAAGATGTCGCCGGACGTCACCGCCGATGGTTAGCTAGGAAGAGAGCTCCCGGCACCCTCGCACAAAAGGTATTAGAATAGGCATTTTCCCCCACCCCAAACTCCCCGAATTTGGCACGCACCCCAACAACTAACATCAGGGAGATGACTGGGGAAGGCTCAAAAACGGAACCGAAACCCAGTCACCAAATTTTTCGCTCCGACACAGCGCCTGGCAGATATCAGCCCTGAAGGGCAAGATGGCGCGAGGAGGAAGCGGAGCACGAGGCGCGCAGCGGCCGACATAGCCCGCCTCAGACGGACCCCCCCCCCCGTCCTGAATAAAGAATTTTTAGATTCACTCATAGTCAAAATGAGGAGGGGGGTTCAGGAGGACACGGAGAAAGCCCTCCAGACCATACGAGCCAAGGTGGGAGCGCTGACGGAGCGAACGGAGGACCTTGAGGCAAAAATGGAGGGGGTATCTAATGCGCAGGCCGAGACCCACGAGGAGGTCTCAAGATGTGGGGACGCAATTCGAGACCTGCAAAATGCCCTCGAGGACCTCGAGAACAAGGAAAGGAGGCAGAACATCCGCCTCAGAAACATCCCTGAAGCCATCACCCATGAGGAACTGCAACCCTACCTCCGCACAGACTCTTTCGGCAATTGGTGCCTGACCTATCTGAGCACGATCTGCACACCGACCGGGCACACCGAGCCCTGGGCCCGAAACCATCGGACCCCAACCGGCACAGAGATGTGGTGCTTAGAATGCACGCTTACTCAGCAAAAGAGCGGATCATGGCGGCTGCCAGAGATCTGCGCTCCGTGACGAGTGGCCATCCAGCTCTTTAACGACCTTTCCCGCCTAACAGTGAGCAAAAGAAACGCGATGAGACCACTTACCTCCCACCTCTGAGACCATGGGGTTAAATACCGTTGGGGATTCCCCTTTAAGCTAGTGGTGCTCCATAATGGACGCCACTACACGGTGTCTGCCCCTGAAGATGCGAGAGACTTCCTCAAAGCACTAGGGATCCCCCCTCCTCAGAAGAACAACCGTCCCCCCACTGATACGGCGACTGAAACAGACCCCCAGGAAACCCCCCGTGCATCGGAGAGGCTGGCTAGCCAACGACTTCGTTGAACCCGGATGATCCCGCCGTCCCCCGGAACTGAAGGAGCCACAGGACGCCCTCGCCGGCACCCTACACAAACCGTGCCCCAACAACAACAACCGCTAAAGATGGCTGCCACGGATGATTCCAGCGCTTAGGAGGCCCCGCAGGCCCCAACGCACCAGCCCACGAGCCCCCAGTCCCAGACCCCCCCCACCCCAACCCCCCCTACCCCTGCCCCCACTCTCCCCTCCCACCCCTACCCCTTTCCCCCCCCCCCCCCCCCCCCGAAAACCTCCCTCTTACCTCTCCGTTCCCCCCCGGCGCAAGGGGAACCATCGCTGTATCCACGGAAGCCCAGAAACCAGCTGAGGAAAGCACCAATCCCGCGCCGCCCCTCCTGTCCAGCAGAGGTCGTCCTCACAAGACCCCGATGGTCGCGACCTGCACCCGACCTCCAGCCTGGGGAGACCCAGCTCCAGCACGCCAGGAACTCAGCAGAAAGATGCGCCTTCCCAGGGACAGCCGCCTGCTTCCCCTCCGAACCGCGGAGGACAGGTCGTATACAAAAACACTGGCATCCTTCCCGACCCACACCGAGAGGGGCCTATGCCCCCCCCCCTCTGCTCCCCCTATCCCGAGTGCGACCCCCCCCCCCCCCCCCCCCCCCCCCCCCCCCCCCCCCTGCCAGCCAATCCAAGGCCCAGGCCGGTTGGCCCCCAAATGACTTTGATGGCCCCCATTATCCCCCAATGAGACTCGCTTCCCCCAGGATCGAACTGAACTATGCATAACCACTCTGTATCGCTATGTCTTAAGAGTATGAATCAACACTGTTTGAACAAGAGTTAAGCACAATGTCTGAACACTATACGGGTACAGGAAATGGTCCTGCCCAGGGACGCCTACCCCCCGATAACTGTTAGCCACCAAATAAACTTGTAAATACAATGTGCCCTTCCCCCCCCCCTTTCCCCCCCCCCTTTCCCCCCCCCCTTTTCCCCCCTAAGACGCCCGGGCCAGACGGTTTCTCCAACGCTTATTACAAGAAACTAGCAGCACCCCTCTCCCCACATCTCCTGGAAATGTTCAACTCTTTCCTACAAGGAGAACCGATACCAGGCACTATGTCAGCAGCCAACCTGGCTATCATACATAAATGCGGCAGCTACCGCCCAATATCCCTATTAAACACTGACCTCAAGCTTTTCAGTAAGATCCTAGCAAACAGACTGAACCCTATTCTCCCCAGACTAATTCATATAGACCAGGTGGGCTTTGTGTCAGGAAGACAGGCCTCTGCCAACACCCGCAAAATTATTGATATTATAGACCACGTGCACCTCAAACAATCCCAGGCCCGGATCCTCAGCCTCGACGCAGAGAAGGCCTTCGACCGAATCAAATGGTCCTTCCTTGACCAGACTATGCGCCAGTTCGGTTTCTCGGGCCCATTCCTCGTACGGGTCCGAGCCCTCTATACCAACCCCACTGCCCTCCTAAAACTACCAGGTGGGCTCTCCAACCCAATAAAGATCCAAAACGGTACCAGACAAGGTTGCCCCCTATCCCCCTTACTTTTTGCCCTGTCTATAGAGCCACTAGCTGCTCGGATCAGAGCTGAACCCAATATAAAGGGCATTCTAATCGCAGACAGGGATAACAAAATCTCCCTGTTTGCGGATGATGTTATTCTAACCCTATCGGAACCGCTCACCTCCCTTCCCAACCTAGAGAAACTCTTAGACCATTTCGGCCATCTGTCGGATTACAAAATAAACACAGACAAATCAGAGGCCCTCAACATTTCCCTCCCAGATTCCATATGGAAAATCCTACAAAATAATTTTAAATACAAGTGGTATAGCTCCCACATCAAATTCCTTGGGATTAAAAATAGCGAGCTCGTACAGCTCACTGTACCAAGCCAATTACCCCCCCCCCCCCCCCCCTCTTCCGCCAGATCAGGAGAGACCTTGAGGCCTGGCAGGCCCACCAGATCTCCTGGTTTGGCAGAATAGTATCTGCCAAAATGAATGTCCTCCCCCGCCTGCTCTATTACTTCCAGACCCTCCCTGTCCCTGTCCCACTAACAGAACTGAGGAATATCCAAGCCCATATTCTGCACTTCATTTGGCAGCAACGGAGACCCAGAGTCCCAAGGTCGGTACTTCTGGCGTCGAGGACGAGAGGGGGCCTGGGGGCGCCGGATGTAGTCCGGTATTACCAGGCGGCCCAGCTGAGGCAGGCGGTGGTGTGGAACAGCCCCCCGACCTCTAATTGCTGATTAGAAATAGAGACGCATCACGCGTCCCCCACCCCCCTCTCAGCCCTACTGTGGGCCCAGACCCATAAAAGTAGAAAGCCCCTGAGACTCGACCTGGGGGCAATGAGATGCACGTGGTCGACATGGTTAAAAACTAAAGAGAAATATGGCCTAACTTCAACCCCATCTCAACTTACTCCCTTATTCTGAAACAAGGATTTCCCGCCCGGTTGTTCCCGAACCCAATTCGGCCAATTTCAAGGCCTAAATATCAGAGTGATTGCGGACTTACTGGAAGACGATGAGGTCATGCCCCTCCGAGAACTGAGTGTTAAATTATCGTCCCCGGATCTCCCCATATTCCAATATTCCAATATTTGCAAATCAGACACTTCCTGAGAGCCCAATCCCCTAATCTAAAATTCCCAACGCGCTCCAGATTCGAGACCCTTTGTCTCAAAGGCGAGTACCAAAGGGGCTTAATCTCCGAGATATACAAAACATTGGAGGCAGCCCAGCCCCCCCCCCCAACCACTCATTTATGCAAAAGTGGAGCGAAGACCTGAACACCACCATAGACCTCGAGGACCTGGGAGGATGTCTGGGAGGCTGCTACCAAAACACATTTGTACCGTCACAAAGAAAACATCTACAAAATACTATTTCATTGGTACCTGACTCCGAGTAGACTGAGCCAGATCTACCCAGGCACCTCCGACGAGTGCTGGAGGGGATGTGGTCAAAAGGGTGAACTGTCCCACATTGGTGGACATGCCCAGAGATCCAAGATTCTGGACCCAGATCCAGAGCTCCTGACTGAGACTCTGGATGTGGAGATCCCACTGGACCCCCTGTACCTACGTGCTGGAAACCATCGATGACCTCCCTGCCCCATACTACTCACATCTGCGATCTTACGGCCGCCAGATGCTGCATTGCAGCGGCCTGGAAGAAAGTTAAAGCCCCCTCCAGGAGAACGGTAATCACAGGATAGACGGGGTCATTAATATGGAGAGACTGACCAGCCATGCTGAGGCAAAACATGCCACAATTCTATAGAACCTGGGAACCTTGGCCGGGTCAGGAACCCCTACACTGGAACAAACTTACTGCCAACACTAGATCCCGCAATCTCGAACCTCAGTCGTCCCCACCCCCGCCACAACCTCCCCACCCCCTTCCCCCCCACCCCGCTCTCTCCTCCAGTCGTTCCCAACCATCCACCTGCCCTTCGTCATCCATCTCTTTTCACCACTGTAAATGAAAAAGGGTTTATTGTGTGTCCACCAACTGCCCCCTTGTCAAAATCATGTAATGTACCTCATTGACATAATGTCCTGATATGTGACTCTTAAATGTGCCAATGCATCAAATGACACCAATAAAGGAAAAATATTTATAAAAAAAAAAAAAAAAGATGTCCCAAACTTTGCCGATCAATAGAGAACGGATTGAAGGCAGCTATGCAGTTTCTTTAGGTTAGTGAGGAATAACCCACAGGAAACTATTGAAGTAAAAAAAAAAAAACGGAGTTTGAACTGCAGCTTTAAGCCAATCCCACAACAGATAACCAGACGGTTATATGAGAGCCAATGATTTATGTGAAGTTTGGCTGCATAGAAAAGAAATGCAGTTTAGAAATCTTTACAAGTTTGGCAATAAGGCCGGGAAAATGTTGACAATATGGCTAGAAAGCTCACATCACTCTCCCCCTGCACCACCAACTCTCACGACAGGTGGAGGGTGTGAGTCGCAGGCGGGTGGAGGTTTGGGTGGCGGGAATCCTGCTAGGGTGGAGGGTGCGGGAGGCGGCGAGGCGGGTGGAGGTGTGTAAGGTGGCGGATGAGGCGCTGCGGGTGAGGCTGGTGTGAGGTGTGGGTCTCCGCTACTGGTAGGAGGTGAGGGCGTGTGGGTGGCGGTTGTCCGGGTGAGAGTGTGAGGCGCGTGGCGGGTGGAGGGTGTGTGCGGGTGTAAGGCGGCGTGGCAGATGGGGGAGTAAGGCGCGCAGGGTGGGAGTTTTGTGAGGCGGCATCCTACAAGGCGGTCCGTGTGTGAGGAGGCTCTGAGGGTGAGGGCGTGAGTAGCCCTGTTTGTGACATCACCCCCCACCTCGCAGGCCAACCAATCAGCAACTGCACAACGCATCACACACAACAAACCCAAACATTTTTCAGTTTTATATATTATGATAATTTATGATATATATCTCTATATAGATAGATAAAACGTAGAATAAACATAATATATTCAAATGGTACAGTATCTTTGTAATGGGCAGTAGTGCTGTCCTGCTATGTCAAGACTTCCTGTGAGGTATAATGGTAACAGACGGGACACTTCTAAACTAACAAATAATTAATTCCATTTCGGGGAATCTCCTAAATTTAGTCAAAAAATCTAAGTGTCTTTTACATATGATGTAGATGTCTGGACTATGGGTTGAAAAAAGTATCCCATAAATAGCAAGTGGTTGATTTTAGAGAATTAATGGCTGCTATAATGGGCCGGCCTGGTGAAGCTAAGGCTTTATGAATTTGGGAAGGTATAAAACACCGGACATTTGGATTGTTCAATGATAATAAACTCTGATTCAGCCGTTTAGCCACCGTATTTATTTCCACATAATAATGTCTTTAATTTCTCATGCATTATCAAAAGAAGGGTCCCTATCCAATTTCATATAGCAGTCAGTGTCTGCTGTTTTGGCTTCTGCTTATAATTAACATATCTTGTATGACTAGGGCTTCCCTCTTTGTCGGCACGTTTAATGATATCATCATTATTATACTAATGTGTCAAGTGATTTCTTCTCTTCTATGGACATATGAAATTCTATGTCTTTTATATTGGCGTATCTAGATATCTGCCTTAACACAAATCGTATGTAAATGCCAATAGATTGATTTTTGTAGGTGGGATGAATGTGGATTTGAACTTAATTTTTTTTTTGTACAAGGATGGTGCCGAATTGTCTGTGAGAGGTTGTGGACTAGGTTGTACCATCTCAGAGGCTCTAGTTTTCGTTATGTACATTTCTTATGGTCCTGTTCTTCATGCCCTTTGTGACATATTGATGTTTAAAAACAAACCCCAGTTCTCAGTATTCAATGTGCTTTTCATTAGGGTATTATACATCTGTGTGCCTGTATCAGCTATAACACTTTTTGTGTTTTTGGATATTCCACTTTATTTAGCCATGTTTTCACACTGTGGGGGTACTTCAGAGAAACTCTCCTTCCCTGCTCTGTCTGCAGGGTTGCCAGACAGGTACACAGACTGTATTTCCATGGCTGCCTGGAGCCAGCAATCGCGCCCTACGTCATCAGGGCACATCAACCGGTCGACGAGGCAGGCTCTCAGAGCGAGGTGTGGTGAGTCCAGGGGTATAAATGTGTTTTATGTGATTTATTGTAGCCCTCACCTTCACAAAGGCAACTTTGGATCTTATGGCACTAAAACTATCCTGCTTAGTCCGTGTGCATGCTTCGCGTTCCTGTACATCTATGTTCAGCTCCAGAACCCCCCTTCTTAACTACGGTATTAAAAAATGAAAAAAATACTGTATTAAAAAATGAAGGAAGAGATGGCTTGGATTGCCTCTAGTGAAATATATCTGGCAACTTCTAGAATGTGTATACAGAATTTTATCTTTCTTATGATCCTGTTAAATAGGAAAAACAAGCACATTGATCTCCGTTCTCATCAGCCATCCACAGCATGTCCAACAGAGCACCAAGGTATACTAGTGCCCTAGATTTGGGAGGTCTTGCTGACCGGCCAAATTAACACATTGTTTTGTTGCCTCCTTCTGATGCTAATATACTGGGTTGGATTTGTATAATCTTCCCTGTACATTGAGACAATATGTGGCCTTATGAAGTCTCGATAAGAGTGAACTCCCATCATACATTTTCCTTGACAGATATTATAAATATAGCGGATAGCATTTGCCCATTCCAAAATTATACATTACAGTAAATTGCCATTACTTGCGTGTTAGGGGAACTTGGTCGTGAGTGGATGATGGGAGTTTTTCTCCACAGGGTGGTTAGGGGGGCGGAAGGGGGTGATCACTTCATTGCTAACCGCAATGTAACCTTGATTTGCACACTTAGCAATCAAGCCCACTCTGAGAGGGCCTAGGTATTCATTCAATCAATGGTTTTTTACGGTTTAACATTTATTTTAAATGTTTTTACTGTGTTTTTTGACATTTTATTTTTCTATACGGTAGTGATCAGGGGGTCTCAGGCTTGAACCTCTTAATTTCAGCCGGGCCGCCCTGTTTCAGGAGAACTCGCTGCCATTCCTGGGTTCATATTATGGCTGATTTTCAAGCTCCCTTGTCCTGCGGGGCAACCGAGCCATGACATCACCCGTGCGGCTCATGTGACAAGGGAGCTTTAGGCTCAATCCCCTGTGCCGCTGAGCTCGCTCATGCTTGGAGAGCGGTGACATCACGAACTCTCCAAGCATGAGCGATCGCTGTCCTGCAACTCTTTTAGGGCCAGGGGCGTGGCTATTACAGGAGGGGCGTGTCATTGGCTGGATCGGGCCTGTGTGTCTGTGACTGTCTGTGACTGTCTGTGACTGTCTGTGTCTGTGTGTGTGTCTGTCGTTGTGTCTGTGTGTGTTGTCTGTCTGGTGTGTCTGTCTGTGTTGTGTGTCTGTGTCTGTGTCTGTTGTGGTCGTGTGTGTCTGTCTGGTGTCTGTCTGTGGTGTTCTGTCTGTTGTGTCCCTGTCTGTGGCTGTCGGTCTGGGTGTCGTCTGTCTGTGTGTCCTGTCGTTGACTGTCTGTGTGGCTGTCTGTGCTGTCGTGTGTGTCTGTGTGTGTCTGTTTGTGTCTGTTGTGTGTGTCTGTGTGTCTGTTCTGTTGACTGTGTGTGTCTGTGTTCTGTGTGTTCTTCTGTCTGTGTGCTGCTGTCTGTGTGCCTGTCGTGTGCCTGTCGGTGTTTCTTGTCGGTGTGTCTGTCCGGTCTGTGTTCTGTCGGTTGTTTCGTCGTGTGTCT
>WSYH01003160.1:0-71766 GCA_036426205.1 Ascaphus truei
CCCCCCCAGCACACTGGCATTCTCGGCTCCCCACCATTCCCAGCCCCCATCAACACCATCAGCACCCACACATTGGCACCTTCGCACCTCCCCATCGGCACACCCACATCCGCACCCCCACATCAGCAACAAATCCTCCCAAATCAGCACACCGATACAATCACCATCAGTACAGCCACAGCAGCAGTACCACCGCACACTGCCATGGGCCGCGTGGACCACTCCCCACCCAAATGCCACCCCCACACCACAAACATCCCGGGCAACGCCGGGGCTCTCAGCTAGTATACAATAAATACATACACGGAGATGTATATAACCAGTTTATATATATATGCAGGAATAATCACACCCTTATAATACTACTCCCCCTCGGGGGTAACTCCACAGCCTATAACGTAGTCCCAAAGTGTCTTTCACTCCTCTAGGAGTGTACCTTCCACCCACCACCGTGTGCCCCACACCGTGTCCACAGTTAACCCCTTTGTCCCGTGGTCAGCGCTGCCACTATGTGAGAATATAAATATGGGTAGGTGATTTGTTGGTGCACTTTTTGAAATGTACCTGCCGAGTGCTCCTGCACTCGGGCCTGCAAGCGACTTCGAAAAGGATCCGGCGTTTGGTGATCCCGTCTATGATCCGGTGTTTCCTCGCTCGGGGTCCACCAGGGGCGATCCCACCCTGGAGATAGTCTCTGTCTGTTTGGGCATAGACTTGAGCCCAAGTCTCTTCACGGGGAGCGCAGCGTCCGCTGTGTCCCTATCTAACACTGGCACTAATGTGACAGGGTCCCTAACCTAGGGCCTGTCCCTATAGCACCACAAGCTGGGGGTTTCAGGACCTATCTGGGGTCTAGGGGATTGCTGGCCTAATGCAGTGGGTCACTGACCCCTGCACTCACCTCCTTGCCCTAGCTCTCCTGGTCCAGCACTGACTGTCTCCCGCGCGCGCAAAATGTATCCTTTCCTTGCAAGCAGGGGGCTCCTGCAGCCCTATTGGCTCCCTGGTGTCATGGGGCCGCTCACGAGGCTCATGGGACTTGTAGTCCCGTTTAAGAGCCTTCCCTGGTAGGCTAGGGTCCGCGCTCTTCTTCCTGCGCATGCGCAACTCTGCTGGGCCGCCGGGGGCGTACTGCGCATGCGTGACCTAGCGCAAGATGGCGGCGCCCTGCTCGGGAGCCGCCGAGAACCACCGGGACGCTCAAACGCTCCCTGCACTGGCCCCCACCCTCCAGAAGTGCCGGCGGGTCCATCGAGTGACTCGCGGTAGCGGAGGAGACGAGGGGGGGGTGTCGGGGGGCAGCAGGCACGCAGAGGGGACCTGGCTACACATGGTTCACCAAAGTACAATGAGGACTGAAAATTGAATTGTTTATACAATGCCCTTCCACTATATATATATATATATATATATCATTATGTTCAGCCCCTGTTGTTCCACTGCTGGATGAAGGCCCCCCCAATTATTGCGGATGCAAGCCTCTCTTCTCCATGTTGCGCCAACACATTTTCTGATTTCATCCTCGCATCTTGCTTTTGCTTGTCGTCTTAGTCTTTCGATATGCCTTACATCGCAGCCGGGTACCATCTTTATACAACGGTGGCCGTTTATTCTTGCGATATGACCAGCCCGCTGCCACTTAAACGGCTTCACTTTTGTGTTGCTGTCACAGACTTTTCTTTGCTTCTGAACCCATTCGTTCTGCTTCCTGTCTCTCCGGATAATGTCTCTCAATTCTTCTTTGAGTTGTCTGAAGCTTCCAAATGATCTTTGCATTTAAGCTCCAAGCCTCACATTCCAGCGTGAGCACAGACAGACTGTGCTGGTCAAGACACGTTCCCCATGAGGCAATGTGTAAGGTTCCCTTAGAAGATGAGCTTGTTTTTTCCAAATGCACGCCATCCTATCCGCATTCTCCATTGTTTACCATTCAATATCTTTTTCCTGTTGGATGTTTGGTGACATGGGATCTCCCTGTTACACACCTTTGCTTATATATAATTGTAGCCCTTGTACCCCCACCCTAAGTGATATTGGGGGTCTGCTTCTTATCTGGCTACTTTCTAGGTGTCGGGCTGTGCCTGTCGGTTGGTAAACAGGAGGGCTGAGTGCTTTGCGATGTTGTGGGGAGAAACAGGACAGGTTCACAGGTTACGTAAGTTCTTGCTTGGTACAGCGCCTCCGGTCAGTATGGGTCCTTGGTGTGGAAGGAGAATCCATACTGACACCTTTGTTCTTTATAGGGGACATTGACTCACACAGATTCTGTACAACTGAATCTTTATTGCGTGCAGATGTCACAACAGATCAGATGCATCCTTTTCTGCCTTTTCCTTCTTGCAAGGCCATGGTTAAGGCGTGAGGCCCAGACCATGCCTTATGGACTCCTCCTCTGCCTCCTAGTGAGACAGAGGGTAGATGTATTCACTCTACAGGGGGAGGAAAGAGAGCAAGACAGCTCTAACTCAATAACTAACTAAATTTAGGAAAGTGCTCGAATTTATAACCTGGGGTTGGTGATTGTAACCCTGCTCCTTAACAGAGCAGGTTGAATACTCATTGGTCATCATACATTACAGATGAACCAATTAGTATCCTTCCCTCAGGCTGGCACTCTCTGGCTGTTGCTAGGGCCCGCCCTTGGATACTGTTGATACATCCAAGGCTGCAAAAGCACACAGGCCTTGTTGAAGCAATTACCCCTCCACTGCTTGCACCTAACAGGACTTACACTGGAAAGGTCCAGGAAGAGAAGTAGCGGCCGGAGGCTAGGCTACATAAAAATAGCAATCTCTCCCAAAAAAGGAAAATTTGGCTTCCCAAAAACATATAGCTTTTGTCCCCTGATCGTGATCTAAAGGAATACAAATAACCTCTGGGGTTCCTGGTGAACTCCTGTTCCTTTTGTGGGAGCCTTGAATCCCCGAAAAAAAGATCTGTAAGCCTTATTTGATGTCAGATCTTGGGGTACAAATCTTGTCTTTTCATCTGACACCTTATCCACTGGTTGTTTCATATCAGCACCGAATATCAAACTCCCTTCAAATGGCATAGATCAAAGCTAGTTCTTGGAGGCAGTGTCTGCAAATCCGTGCCTGCAGGAACGCCAGGCGAGCCTGCAGGAACTCCTGGCAGCAAGATGCCAGGCCGTGCCTGCAGGAACTCCTGGCAGCAAGATGCCAGGCCGTGCCTGCAGGAACTCCTGGCAGTCAGACGCCAGGCCGAGCCTGCAGGCGCAGGAACTCCAGGCAGCCAGGCTGAGCCTGCAGAACTCCTGGCAGTCAGACGCCAGGCCGTGCCTGCAGGAACTCCAGCAGCCAGGCGCCCAGGCTGAGCCTGCAGAACTCAGGCCGCAGACGCAAGGCGTGCCTGCAGGAACTCCTGGCAGTCAGGTGTCCAGGCCGACCTGCAGAACTCCAGGAAGCCAGGCCATGCCTGCAGGAACTCCTGGCAGTCAGACGCCAGGCCGAGCCGCAGGAACTCCGGAAGCCAGGGCCATGCCTGCAGGAACTCCTGGCAGTCAGACACCAGCCATATGTGTATATACTTATCAAATTGGTGGCGCTCAGTGTATATGGTTTAAATCAACATCAAATAAACCCACAGTGTTATACATAAAATAAGAAAATAAATAGTGATACTTATACAACCACGTGTGATATATGCTGCTGTAACTTGATGCAGGACTGCTCTTTCAATCCTCGTGGACAAGTGAAGGGTGAAAATCATCAGAAGCGCAAATCATGTGGGAAACAAAAGAAGACAACAAACTTATGTGCAGTATTGTGTGAATTCTGTGTGGTAAATGGCGTAGTTAGGGTTCAGAATACTCACAAACTTGATAGGTAAGTAGGCCTATAAAGGTTCTTTGACCCATGGGATGAAGCCAGGTGTTAGATAGAACCGCACTGATAATCAGGTACACTGTAGCGATCTGGTACACTTTAACCAGGGGCTTTAGAAATAAAATAACCGGACATAGTGCAGACTGTACATAGAATATTTATAAAAACAAGCAAAATCCAATCAACTCACATGGTGATGGAAAGAAACAAGCATGTAGATCACAGTGTGGATCTCTGCAAAACCGGAAGAGTTGGTGTCTCAGCTGTTCCTCTGTTCTGGTATGCGTGTCACGGATGCGTCTCACCGAGGACCGGAACGTGACGTCATCCGCTTCCAAGGCTCGGTTTCGTCTTGGGCATCACTCTCTTGTTCACCTTGTAGGTTTCTTCAGGAGTGATATTCCATAATGTGTGAGCAACTTATATACTCTAACCTCTACTCTCATAGGTGGGGAGTAAATTGGATATAGAGCACATTTATTGAGATTGAGATGGCCAAGTTGTTGCAGGTTACATCAGTTAATATACTAGGTAGATGCAGGTTTGCAGGTAAAAACATTTAATATATCTAGGTAGAACCTAATTAAAAGCAATGTTAATACAAAAAAAAAAATGGCATTAAATAGCCATGTGGGTAATAGCCTAAGCTATAATCAAAGTTAATCTGTTGCATCTGACATATGCACAGACCCAAAAAAAACTAAAAATTAAGTACATTTATTACTATCACTAAAATTACTAAAATGAATGATATATTACGCAAATCTAGTAGAAGAACAAAATCTAGTAGAAAGAACAAAAATGAAAAACATATTAATGAACAAGACAGAAACCATAATAATATTGATGTTATAATGTTAAAAATGGTTTGAGATCAATTCCAAATTTAAACCTGAAGGTGCTAGTGTGTTTAACTCAAACATCCAAAATGATTCTCTTTTGAGAAGGGCTACATTCCTATTGCCACCTCTCCATTGGGCATGACTTGCTCATGGCTTTGAATGTTATGATATTATACCTGCAACACTTGGCCATCTCAATCTCAATTAAATGTGCTCTATTATCCAATTTACTCCCCACCTATGAGAGTAGAGGTTAGAGTATATAAGTTGCTCACACATTATGGAATATCACTCCTGAAGAAACCTACAAGGTGAAACGCGTAGAGTGATGCCTAAGACGAAACCGAGCCTCTGGAAGCGGATGACGTCACTTCCGGTCCTCGGTGGACGCATCCTGACAGACACCAGCCATGCCTGCAGGAAAACCCAGGCACCAGACAACCACCGTTCCTGCAGGAACTCCAGGCACCAGACACCATGACATGCCTGCAGAACACTCCAGCAGCCGGCTGTAGCCTGCAGAACTCCTGGCAGTCAGACGCCAGGCCGTGCCTGCAGGAACTCTAGGCACCCAGACACCAGGCAATGCCTTCATAAACCCAGGCAGCCAGACCCAGGCCGTGCCTCGAGAAACTCCAGGCAGCCAGACAACCAGGCCTTCCTGCAGGAACTCCAGGCAGCCAGACACCCAGGACATCCTGCAGAAACCCAGGCAGCCAGACACCAAGCCATGCCTGCAGGAACCTCCAGGCAGCCAGACACCAGGCCGTACTTGCAGGAACTCCAGCAGTCAGACACCAAGCCTTGCCTGCAGGAACTCCAGGCAGCCAGACACCAGGCCGTACCTGCAGGAACTCCAGGCAGTCAGACACCAGGCCGTGCTGCAGAAACTCCAGGCAGCCAGACACCAGGCCGTTCCTGCAGGAACTCCAGCCCCAGACACCAGGCCGTGCTGCAGGAACTCAGGCAGCCAGACTCCAGGCAGCCGTTCCTGCAAGAAACTCCAGGCAGCCAGACACCAGGCCGAGCCTGCAGAAACTCCAGCACCCAGTAGCTCCAGGAGGCCGTCCTGCAGAGAACTCCAGGCACCAGACACCAGGCGTGCCTGCAGAACTCCAGCAGCCAGACACCCAGGCCGTGCCTGCGGAACTCCAGGGCAGTCAGACCCAGGCCTCCCCTGCAGGAACCCAGCAGTCAGACACCAGGCCGTTCCTGCAGGAACTCCAGGCAGTCCGACACCAGGCCGTTCCTGCAGAAACTCCAGGCAGCCAGACGCCAGGCGTTCCTGCAGAAACTCCAGGCAGTCAGACCCAAGCCTGCTGCAGGAACTCCAGGCAGTCGACACCAGGCCCGTTCCTGCCAGGAACTCCAGGCAGTCAGACACCAGGCCTTCCTGCAGAAACTCCAGGCAGTCAACACCCAAGCCATGCCTGCAGAAACTCCAGGCAGTCAGACACCAGCCGTTCCTGAGGAACTCCAGGCAGCCAGACACAGGCCGGCCTGCAGGAATCCAGGCAGTCAGACACCAGGCCGTTCCTGCAGGAACTCCAGGCAGCCAGACACCATGCCGTTCCTGACATAGCGTGTGCACTGAGCACCCCCCCCCCTCTTTCCGTCGCTGGCAAGAAATTGTTGCTTGCGGCCTCTTCAGCTCTGCAACGAAGCTCCAGGGGCCCCCGAATCACAAGTTCCCAACTCTGCAGGTAAGCAGCCATGCTGCTTCATGAGTGGGGAATCAGCCGCAAACCTTGAGCTACCCCATGTCTCTGCTTCCAGCCCAGGGTAAGGGCAGGCTGCAGGTTCCCTTTTCCCCAGGTACTTTACGTGATTTCCTGACAGCCTGAAACGCCCTGAGGGAAAAAATAAATGGATGGCAAAAACATTGCTAGGAAGGGGGGGGGGGATCACTTTATACTTCCTGCCTTTCCTCAGGAGAGGGAGTCTATACCCCAGTGGTGCTGCATGATGAATGTTTAGGAAAATGTATATATTATCTGAATTGGGAATCCCTAGCTTCCTGAAATATTTGCACTTTTTTGTGCCAGTTTGACACAATAAAACCTACACAAAATACTGCAGGACCACGAATAAAAGTTGAACGCGCAGCCCCTGATGATATTGTAACTTTCTATTAATTACGAGGGAGTCGATCCAGCGGCCATTTTGTGTCCCCTGCTAAAGTGTTCTAGACTGGTGGACGAACCTGCTTGGTGATCAGGAACTGGGGAGGGGGGGGGGGGGGGGTGTTCCCGGAGGTCAGACACACACGATCAACTTCGGAGGATCGCGTGATTCTTGTAAGCGAAAATTAAAACAAACGAAAATATATCTAGCAGTCGTGGAACTGCTGCTTTAAAAAGTATCGCCTGATTTCCGGAGATTGTAAACCTGTTAAACAGGTCAGAGCTCTCTGGGCTTCATTCTAACAAGATTGACAAATTTATGTGGCGCTAATATATGCATTCTGAAAAATGACGGTAAGAAATCATAGGCGGCACATATCTACTAAGCGCTGCAATGTAAGATGGGCACCTTCCACATGAATGGCCACTAGTGTCTTCCAGTCCCCAGAAGGTGTCTTCTGGAATAGCATGCCCGACAGTGGAGTTTCCTAAAACGTGGTAAAGGTTTCTAATAGTTTATATGTGTCTCCATCCCATTAAAAGCCTATACAGGGTCTGGAGGGCAGTTATCATATAAGCGGAGTGGAATTCTCAGCGATTCCCTTACAAACTGGGACTGGGCTGCGATGTGTTGCCGAGACAGCGAGCGATGGTGGAATGTGGTTATTTTCTGAGAAATCGTCCCGCCCTGTAACGCTCGGTGAAACGTTTGCCAGGAATTGAATGTGGGGGGGAGACACACTGAAGGTGTGGGCCGCTGGACTTTCGATGCTTTCGCACATCTAACGATTCGATCTTCTCTTTCTTTTGTAATATGAAAGCGAAGTCAAACTTGTTCCCTCCACTTTAGTGATAAATTAACACCCAACTGTATCCTGGCCTGAACCTTTAACCACGCGCGATGAGGAAGCCTGAGGCCAAAGTAACCGCAGGGAGATATTTTCAGCATGAACTTGCAAACATTACTTAAGATTTCTTCCTCTCTCTTTCTCCCCCTTTTTCCTCTTTCTTCCCTCTGTATCTTAGGTAGGGGTTTTGGGTAGGGTTCCGATTTTTGGGTACGGGTTAGCGCAAGGGTTTTAAAAGTGATGGGTAAGTTTTAGGGAAAGGAATTAATGGTACGGTGGGTAGGTTAGGGGCTTGCCTTGGAGGTGAACAGCTGGTGAACAGATGTCCCGGTGACGAGGTGAGTTGTGGTGAAATCGCCGGCAGAGATTTGGTCGCAGCAAAACGCCGCAACCAAATATCTTAAACTGGTTCTGATCTGGTTCTGATCAATGCAAACTGTGATTCATTCCCGAGTTTCTTCCTCAGGCTGATATGAGCCGCCGGGGAATGTGGGTAAAAAACAAAACAAAAAAAAAAACGTTTTAAAATATTCAGTGATATTTGCTATTTCAACGGTAGGTATTCCCATTTGCAAAACGATTTAAAAAATATCTTTAATTGTGCAACGAGCCGTATAAAGTGATAGAGAAGAGTTTAATGGCTGAATAATAAGAACTCCTGGCAGTCAGACGCCAGGCCGAGCCTGCAGGAACTCCAGGCAGCCAGGCTGAGCCTGCAGGAACTCCTGGCAGTCAGAGTGTCCCACCAGGCCGAGCCTGCAGGAACTCCAGGAAGCCAGGCCATGCCTGCAGGAACTCCTGGCAGTCAGACGCCAGGCCGAGCCTGGCAGGAACTCCGGAAACCAGGGCCATGCCTGCAGGAACTCCTGGCAGTCAGACACCAGCCATATGTGTATATACTTACAAATTGGTGGCGCTCAGTGTATATGGTTTAAATCAACATCAAATAAACCCACAGTGTTATACATAAAATAAGAAAATAAATAGTGATACTTATACAACCACGTGTGATATATGCTGCTGTAACTTGATGCAGGACTGCTCTTTCAATCCTCGTGGACAAGTGAAGGGTGAAATCATCAGAAGCGCAAATCATGTGGGAAACAAAAGAAGACAACAAACTTATGTGCAGTATTGTGTGAATTCTGTTGTGGTAAATGGCGTAGTTAGGGTTCAGAATACTCACAAACTGATAGGTAAGTAGGCCTATAAAGGTTCTTTGACCCATGGGATGAAGCCAGGTGTTAGGATAGGAACCGCACTGATAATCAGGTACACTGTAGCGATCTGGTACACTTTAACCAGGGGCTTTAGAAATAAAATAACCGACATAGTGCAGACTGTACATAGAATATTTATAAAAACAAGCAAAATCCAATCAACTCACATGGTGATGGAAAGAAACAAGCATGTAGATCACAGTGTGGATCTCTGCAAAACCGGAAGAGTGGTGTCTCAGCTGTTCCTCTGTTCTGGTATGCGTGTCACGGATGCGTTTCCCGAGGACCGGAACGTGACGTCATCCGCTTCCAAGGCTCCGGTTTCGTCTTGGGCATCACTCTACTTCCTTCACCTTGTAGGTTTCTTCAGGAGTGATATTCCATAATGTGTGAGCAACTTATATACTCTAACCTCTACTCTCATAGGTGGGGAGTAAATTGGATATAGAGCACATTTATTGAGATTGAGATGGCCAAGTTGTTGCAGGTATACATCTTAATATACTAGGTAGATGCAGTGTTTGCAGGTAAAAACATTAATATATCTAGGTAGAACCTAATTAAAAGCAATGTTAATACAAAAAAAAAAATGGCATTAAATAGCCATTGGGTAATAGCCTAAGCTTAATCAAAGTTAAATCTGTTGCATCTGACATATGCACAGACCCAAAAAAACTAAAAATTAAGTACATTTATTACTATCACTAAAATTACTAAAATGAAGATATATTTACGCAAATCTAGTAGAAGAACAAAATCTAGTAGAAAGAACAAAAATGAAAAACATATTAATGAACAAGACAGAAACCATAATAATATTGATGTTTAATGTTAAAAATGGTTTGAGATCAATTTCCAAATTTAAACCTGAAGGTGCTAGTGTGTTTAACTCAAACATCCAAAATGATTCTCTTTTGAGAAGGGCTACATTCCTATTGCCATCCTCTCCATTGGGCATGACTTGCTCATGGCTTTGAATGTTATGATATTATACCTGCAACACTTGGCCATCTCAATCTCAATTAAATGTGCTCTATTATCCAATTTACTCCCCACCTATGAGAGTAGAGGTTAGAGTATATAAGTTGCTCACACATTATGGAATATCACTCCTGAAGAAAACCTACAAGGTGAAACGCGTAGAGTGATGCCTAAGACGAAACCGGAGCCTCTGGAAGCGGATGACGTCACTTCCGGTCCTCGGTGGACGCATCCTGACAGACACCAGCCATGCCTGCAGGAAACCCAGGCACCAGACAACCACCGTTCCTGCAGGAACTCCAGGCACCAGACACCATGACATGCCTGCAGAACACTCCAGCAGCCGGCGAGCCTGCAGAACTCCTGGCAGTCAGACGCCAGGCCGTGCCTGCAGGAACTCTAGGCACCCAGACACCAGGCAATGCCTTCTAAACCCAGGCAGCCAGACACCAGGCCGTGCCCTCGAGAAACTCTCAGGCAGCCAGACAACCAGGCCTTCCTGCAGGAACTCCAGGCAGCCAGACACCAGGACATCCTGCAGAAACCCAGGCAGCCAGACACCAAGCCATGCCTGCAGGAACTCCAGGCAGCCAGACACCAGGCCGTACTTGCAGGAACTCCAGGCAGTCAGACACCAAGCCTTGCCTGCAGGAACTCCAGGCAGCCAGACACCAGGCCGTACCCTGCAGGAACTCCAGGCAGTCAGACACCAGGCCGTGCTGCAGAAACTCCAGGCAGCCAGACACCAGGCCGTTCCTGCAGGAACTCCAGCCCCAGACACCAGGCCGTGCTGCAGGAACTCAGGCAGCCAGACTCCAGGCAGGCGTTCCTGCAGAAACTCCAGGCGCCAGACAACCAGGCCGAGCCTGCAGAAACTCCAGCAACCCAGAGCTCCAGGAGGCCGTGCCTGCAGAGAACTCCAGGCACCAGACACCAGGCGTGCCTGCAGAACTCCAGCAGCCAGACACCCAGGCCGTGCCTGCCGGAAACTCCAGGCAGTCAGACCCAGGACCTCTCCTGCAGAACCCAGCAGTCAGACACCAGGCCGTTCCTGCAGGAACTCCAGGCAGTCCGACACCAGGCCGTTCCTGCAGAAACTCCAGGCAGCCAGACGCCAGGCCGTTCCTGCAGAGAAACTCCAGGCAGTCAGACCCAAGCCTGCTGCAGGAAACTCCAGGCAGTCGACCCAGGCCCGTTTCCTGCAGGAACTCCAGGCAGTCAGACACCAGGCCTTCCTGCAGAAACTCCAGGCAGTCAACACCCAAGCCTGCCTGCAGAAACTCCAGGCAGTCAGACACCAGGCCGTTCCTGAGGAACTCCAGGCAGCCAGACACAGGCCGGCCTGCAGGAATCCAGGCAGTCAGACACCAGGCCGTTCCTGCAGGAACTCCAGGCAGCCAGACACCATGCCGTTCCTGACATAGCGTGTGCACTGAGCACCCCCCCCCCTCTTTCCGTCGCTGGCAAGAAATTGTTGCTTGCGGCCTCTTCAGCTCTGCAACGAAGCTCCAGGGGCCCCCGAATCACAAGTTCCCAACTCTGCAGGTAAGCAGCCATGCTGCTTCATGAGTGGGGAATCAGCCGCAAACCTTGAGCTACCCCATGTCTCTGCTTCCAGCCCAGGGTAAGGGCAGGCTGCAGGTTCCCTTTTCCCCAGGTACTTTACGTGATTTCCTGACAGCCTGAAACGCCCTGAGGGAAAAAATAAATGGATGGCAAAAACATTGCTAGGAAGGGGGGGGGGGATCACTTTATACTTCCTGCCTTTCCTCAGGAGAGGGAGTCTATACCCCAGTGGTGCTGCATGATGAATGTTTAGGAAAATGTATATATTATCTGAATTGGGAATCCCTAGCTTCCTGAAATATTTGCACTTTTTTGTGCCAGTTTGACACAATAAAACCTACACAAAATACTGCAGGACCACGAATAAAAGTTGAACGCGCAGCCCCTGATGATATTGTAACTTTCTATTAATTACGAGGGAGTCGATCCAGCGGCCATTTTGTGTCCCCTGCTAAAGTGTTCTAGACTGGTGGACGAACCTGCTTGGTGATCAGGAACTGGGGAGGGGGGGGGGGGGGGGTGTTCCCGAGGTCAGACACACACGATCAACTTCGGAGGATCGCGTGATTCTTGTAAGCGAAAATTAAAACAAACGAAAATATATCTAGCAGTCGTGGAACTGCTGCTTTAAAAAGTATCGCCTGATTTCCGGAGATTGTAAACCTGTTAAACAGGTCAGAGCTCTCTGGGCTTCATTCTAACAAGATTGACAAATTTATGTGGCGCTAATATATGCATTCTGAAAAATGACGGTAAGAAATCATAGGCGGCACATATCTACTAAGCGCTGCAATGTAAGATGGGCACCTTCCACATGAATGGCCACTAGTGTCTTCCAGTCCCCAGAAGGTGTCTTCTGGAATAGCATGCCCGACAGTGGAGTTTCCTAAAACGTGGTAAAGGTTTCTAATAGTTTATATGTGTCTCCATCCCATTAAAAGCCTATACAGGGTCTGGAGGGCAGTTATCATATAAGCGGAGTGGAATTCTCAGCGATTCCCTTACAAACTGGGACTGGGCTGCGATGTGTTGCCGAGACAGCGAGCGATGGTGGAATGTGGTTATTTTCTGAGAAATCGTCCCGCCCTGTAACGCTCGGTGAAACGTTTGCCAGGAATTGAATGTGGGGGGGAGACACACTGAAGGTGTGGGCCGCTGGACTTTCGATGCTTTCGCACATCTAACGATTCGATCTTCTCTTTCTTTTGTAATATGAAAGCGAAGTCAAACTTGTTCCCTCCACTTTAGTGATAAATTAACACCCAACTGTATCCTGGCCTGAACCTTTAACCACGCGCGATGAGGAAGCCTGAGGCCAAAGTAACCGCAGGGAGATATTTTCAGCATGAACTTGCAAACATTACTTAAGATTTCTTCCTCTCTCTTTCTCCCCCTTTTTCCTCTTTCTTCCCTCTGTATCTTAGGTAGGGGTTTTGGGTAGGGTTCCGATTTTTGGGTACGGGTTAGCGCAAGGGTTTTAAAAGTGATGGGTAAGTTTTAGGAAAGGAATTAATGGTACGGTGGGTAGGTTAGGGGCTTGCCTTGGAGGTGAACAGCTGGTGAACAGATGTCCCGGTGACGAGGTGAGTTGTGGTGAAATCGCCGGCAGAGATTTGGTCGCAGCAAAACGGCCGCAACCAAATATCTTAAACTGGTTCTGATCTGGTTCTGATCAATGCAAACTGTGATTCATTCCCGAGTTTCTTCCTCAGGCTGATATGAGCCGCCGGGGAATGTGGGTAAAAAACAAAACAAAAAAAAAAACGTTTTAAAATATTCAGTGATATTTGCTATTTCAACGGTAGGTATTCCCATTTGCAAAACGATTTAAAAAATATCTTTAATTGTGCAACGAGCCGTATAAAGTGATAGAGAAGATGTTTAATGGCTGAATAATAACACACCCTTATAATACTACTCTACTCTCCCCCCTCGGGGGTAACTCCACAGCCTATAACGTAGTCCCAAAGTGTCTTTCACTCCTCTAGGAGTGTACCTTCCACCCCCACCTGTGCCCCACACCGTGTCCACAGTTAACCCCTTGTCCCGTGGTCAGCGCTGCCACTATGTGAGAATATAAATATGGGTAGGTGATTTGTTGGTGCACTTTGAAATGTACCTGCCGAGTGCTCCTGCACTCGGGCCTGCAAGCGACTTCGAAAAGGATCCGGCGTTTGGTGATCCCGTCTATGATCCGTGTTTCTCCTCGCTCGGGTCCACCAGGGGCGATCCCACCCTGGAGAAGTCTCTGTCTGTTTGGGCATAGACTTGAGCCCAGTCTCTTCCCGGGAGCGCACGTCCGCTGGGTCCCTATCTAACACTGGCACTAATGTACAGGGTCCCTAACCTAGGGCCTGTCCCTATATGCACCACAAGCTGGGGGTTTCAGGACCTATCTGGGGTCTATGGATTGCTGGCCTAATGCAGTGGGTCACACTGACCCCTGCACTCCCCTACTCCTTGCCTAGCTCTCCTGCCGCACGTGACTGTCTCCCGCCGCTGCGCAAAATTTATCCTTTCCTTGCAAGCAGGGGCTCCTCGCAGCCCTATTGGCTCCTGGTTCGGGGGCCGCTCAGCAGGCTCATGGGACTTGTAGTCCCTTTTAAGAGCCTTCCCTGGTAGGCTAGGGTCCGGCTCTTCTTCCTGCGCATGCGCACTCTGCTGGGCCGCCGGGGCGCGTACTGCGCATCGCTTGACCTAGCTCAGGCGGCGCCCTGTCCGGGAGCCGCCCGAAACCGGACCGGACCTCAAATCAACGCTCCCCTGCCCTGACTGCCCCCACCCTCCAGAAGTGCCGGCGGGTCCATCGAGTATCTCGCGTACGGAGGAGACAGGGGGGGGTGTCGGGGGGCAGCAGGCACGCAGAGGGGACCTGGCTACACATGGTTCACCAAAGTACAATAGGACTGAAAATTGAATTGTTTATACAAGCCCTTCCACTATATTATATATATTATATATCATTAGTGTTCAGCCCCTGTTGTTCCACTGCTGGTGAAGGCCCCCCCAATTATTGCGGATGCAAGCCTCTCTTCTCCATGTTGCGCCAACACTTTCTGATTTCATCCTCGCATCTTGCTTTGCTGTCGTCTTAGTCTTTCGATATGCCTTACATCGCAGCCGGGTACCATCTTATACAACGGTGGCCGTTTATTTTCTTGCGATATGACCAGCCCGCTGCCACTTAAACGGCTTCACTTTTTGTTGCGTCACAGACTTTTCTTTGCTTCTGAACCCATTCGTTCTGCTTCCTGTCTCTCCGGATAATGTCTCTCAATTCTTCTTTGAGTTGTCTGAAGCTTCCAAATGATCCTTTGCATTTTAAGCTCCAAGCCTCACATTCCAGCGTGAGCACAGACAGACTGTGCTGGTCAAGACACGTTCCCCATGAGGCAATGTGTAAGGTTCCCTAGAAGATGAGCTTGTTTTTTTCCAAATGCACGCCATCCTATCCGCATTCTCCATTGTTTACCATTCAATATCTTTTTCTGTTTGGTGTTTGGTGACATGGGATCTCCCTGTTTCACACCTTTGCTTATATATATTGTAGCCCTTGTACCCCCACCCTAAGTGATATTGGGGGTCTGCTTCTTATCTGGCTACTTTCTAGTGTCGGGCTGTGCTGTCGGTTGGTAAACAGGAGGGCTGAGTGCTTTCGATGGTTGTGGGAGAAAACAGGACAGGTTCACGTTACGTAAGTTCTGCTTGGTACCGCGCCTCCGGTCAGTTGGTCCTTGGGTGGGAAGGAGAATCCATACTGACACCTTTGTTCTTTATAGGGACATGTACTCACCAGTTCTGTACAACTGAATCTTTATTGGCGTGCAGATGCACAACAAGATCAGATCATCCTTTTCTGCGCCTTTTCCTCTTGCAAGGCCATGGTTAGGCGTGAGGCCCAGACCATGCCTTATGGACTCCTCCTCTGCCTCCTAGTGGACAGAGGGTAGATGTATTCATCTACAGGGGAGGAAAGAGAGCAAGAACAGCTCTACTAATAACTAATAACTAAAATTTAGGAAAGTGCTCGAATTTATAACCTGGGGTTGGTGATTGTAACCCTCTCCTTAACAGAGCAGGTTGAATACTCATTGGTCATCATACATTACAATGAACCAATTAGTATCCTTCCCTCAGGCGGGCACTCTTGCTGTTGCTAGGGGCCCGCCCTTGGATACTGTTGATACATCCAGGCTGCAAAGCCACACGGCCTTGTTGAAGCAATTACCCCTCCACTGCTTGCACTAACAGGACTTACACTGGAAAGGTCCAGGAAGAGAAGTAGCGGCCGGAGGCTAGGCTACATAAAATAGCAATCTCTCCCAAAAAGGAAAATTTGGCTTCCCAAAAACTATAGCTTGTCCCCTGATCGTGATCTAAAGGAATACAAATAACCTCTGGGGTTCCTGGTGAACTCCTGTTCCTTTTGTGGAGCCTTGAATCCCCGAAAAAAAGATCTGTAAGCCTTATTTGATGTCAGATCTTGGGGTACAAATCTGTCTTTTCATCTGACACACTTATCCACTGGTTGTTTCATATCAGCACCGAATATCAAACTCCTTCAAATGGCATAGATCAAAGCTAGTTCTTGGAGGCAGTGGTCTGCAAATCCGTGCCTGCAGGAACGCCAGGCGGCCTGCAGAACTCCTGGCAGCAAGATGCCAGGCCGTGCCTGCAGGAACTCCTGGCAGCAAGATGCCAGTGCCGTGCCTGCAGGAACTACCCTGGCAGTCAGACGCCAGGCCGAGCCTGCAGGGCTAGCCTGCAGGGCCTGCAGGAACTCCAGGCAGCCAGGCTGAGCCTGCAGGAACTCCTGGCAGTCAGACGCCAGGCCGTGCCTGCAGGAACTCCAGGCAGCCAGGCGCCAGGCTGAGCCTGCAGGAACTCAAGCCAGCCAGACGCAAGGCCGTGCCTGCAGGAACTCCTGGCAGTCAGGTGCCAGGCCGAGCCTGCAGGAACTCCAGGAAGCCAGGCCATGCCTGCAGGAACTCCTGGCAGTCAGACGCCAGGCCGAGCCTGCAGGAACTCCAGGAAGCCAGGCCATGCCTGCAGGAACTCCTGGCAGTCAGACACCAGGCCATATGTGTATATAACTTATCAAATTGTGGCGCTCAGTGTATATGGTTTAAATCAACATCAAATAAACCCACAGTGTTATACATAAAATAAGAAAATAAATAGTGATACTTATACAACCACGTGTGATATATGCTGCTGTAACTTGATGCAGGACTGCTCTTTCAATCCTTATGGACAAGTGAAGGGTGAAAATCATCAAGAAGCGCAAATCATGTGGAAAACAAAAGAAGACAACAAACTTATGGTGCAGTATTGTGTGAATTCTGTGTGGTAAATGGCGTAGTTAGGTGTTCAGAATACTCACAAACGTGAGAGGTAAGTAGGCATATAAAGGTTTCTTTGACCCATGGGATGAAGCCAGGTGTTAGGATAGGAACCGCACTGATAATCAGGTACACTGTAGCGATCTGGTACACTTTAACCAGGGGCCCCTTAGGAATAAAATGAACCGGACATAGTGCAGACTGTACATAGAATATTTATAAAAACAAGCAAAATCCAATCAACTCACATGGTGATGGAAAGAAACAAGCGTGTAGATCACAAAGTGGATCTCTGCAAGACCGGGAGAGTGGTATCTCTGCTGTCTCAGCTGTTCCTCTGTTCAAGTGGTATTGTCGTCACATGCGTTCTCCACCGATGACCAAAAAAAAAAAGGAAAAAACAAGTGACGTCATCCGCTTCCAGAGCTCCGGTTTCGTCTTAGGGCATCACTCATACATCTTTTCCTTGTAGGTTTCTTCAGGAGTGATATTCCATAATGTGTGAGCAACTTATATACTCTAACCTCTACTCTCATAGGTGGGGAGTAAATTGGATAATAGAGCACATTTATTGAGATTGAGATGGCCAAGTTTGCAGGTATGACATTAATATTTAGGTAGATGCAGGTGTTGCAGGTAAAAACATTAATATATCTAGGTAGAACCTAATTAAAAGCATGTTAATACAAAAAATAAAAAATGGCATTAAATAGCCATTGGTGTAATACCTAAGCTATAATCAAAGTTAATACTGTTGCATCTGACATATGCACAGACCCAAAAAAAACTAAAAATTAAGTACATTTATTACTATCACTAAAATTACTAAAATGAATGAAATATATTGACGCAAATCTAGTAGAAAGAACAAAATCTAGTAGAAAGAACAAAAATGAAAAAACATAATTTGAACCAGACAAAACCATAATTTTGATGTTTTTATTTATAAAATGGTTTGAGATCAAATTCCAATTTAAACCTGAAGGTGCTAGTGTGTTTACTCAAACTCCAAAATGATTCTCTTTTGAGAAGGGCTACTTCCTATTGCCACCTCTCCATTGGGCATGACTTGCTCATGGCTTTGAATGTTATGAAATATAAACCTGCAACATTGGCCATCTCAATCTCATAAAATGTCTCTATTATCCAATTTACTCCCCACCTATGAGAGTAGAGGTTAGAGTATATAAGTTGCTCACACATTATGGAATATCACTCCTGAAGAAACCTACAAGTTGAAACGCGTAGAGTGATGCCTAGACGAAACCGGAGCCTCTGGAAGCGGAGACGTCACTTCCGGTCCTCGGTGAGACGCATCCTGACAGACACCAGGCCATGCCTGCAGAACTCCAGCGCCCAACACACAGCCGTCCTGCGGGCCACTCCAGCACCACCCACCAATGCCTCACCTCCAGGCAGCCAGGCTGAGCCTGCAGGAACTCCTGGCAGTCAGACGCCAGGCCGTGCCTGCAGGAACTCTAGGCACCCACACCAGGCAATGCCTTCATAAACCCCAGGCAGCCAGACACCAGGCCGTGCCTGCAGAAACTCCAGGCAGCCAGACACCAGGCCTTCCTGCAGGAACTCCAGGCAGCCAGACACCAGGACATGCCTGCAGAAACTCCAGGCAGCCAGACACCAAGCCATGCCTGCAGGAACTCCAGGCAGCCAGACACCAGGCCGTACTTGCAGGAACTCCAGGCAGTCAGACACCAAGCCTTGCCTGCAGGAACTCCAGGCAGCCAGACACCAGGCCGTACCTGCAGAACTCCAGGCATCAGACACCAGGCCGTGGCTGCAGAAACTCCAGGCAGCCAGACACCAGGCGTTCCTGCAGGAACTCACAGGCAGCCAGACACCAGGCCGTGCTGGCAGGAACTCCAGGCAGCCAGACCCAGGCCGTTCCTGCAGAAACTCCAGGCAGCCAGACACCAGCGCCGAGCCTGCAGAAACTCCCCACCCAACCCAGGAGGCCTGCCTGCAGACCCAGGCACAGACACCAGGCGTGCCTGCGGAACTCCAGGCAGCCAACACCAGGCCGTGTGCCTGCAGGAACTCCAGCAGTCCGAACACCAGGCTGCCTGCGAACCCCTCCAGACCACGGCATCCGTTCCTGCAGGAACTCCAGGCATGTCAGACACCAGGCCGTTCCTGCAGAAACTCCAGGCAGCCAGACGCCAGGCGCTTTCCTGCAGAAAAACTCCGGCAGTCAACACCAAGCCATGCCTGCAGGAACTCCAGGCAGTCAGACACCAGGCCGTTCCTGCAGGAACTCCAGGCAGTCAGACCACAGGCCTTCCTGCGAAACTCCAGGCATTCAACACCAACCCCTCAGAACTCCAGCCGTCAGCCAGGCCGTTCCTGCAGAACTCCAGGCAGCCAGACACCGGCCGTGCCTGCGGAACTCCAGGCAGTCAGACACCAGGCCGTTCCTGCAGAACTCCACAGCCAGACACCATCCGTTCCTGACATAGCGTTGCACTGAGCACCCCCCCCCCTCTTTCCGTCGCTGGCAAGAAATTGTTCTTGCGGCCTCTCAGCTCTGCACAGAAACTCCAGCCCCCGAATCACAATCCCGTCTCACCTCTGCGGTAGCACATGCTCTTCATGAGTAGGGAATCAGCCGCAACCTTTTGAGCTGACCCCATGTGCTCTGACTGCTTCCACCCAGGGTAAGGGCAGGCTGCAGGTTCCCTTTTCCCCCGTAGACTTTACGTGATTTCCTGACAGCCTGAAACGCCCCTGAGGGAAAAAATAAATGGTGCAAAACATTGCTAAGGAAGGGGGGGGGGGATATCACCTTTATACTTCCTGCCTTTCCTCAGAGAGTATTCTAATACCCCAGTTGCTGCATGATGAATGTTTAGGAAAATGTATATATTATCTGAATTGGGAATCCCTAGCTTCCTGAAATATTGCACTTTTTTGTGCCAGTTTACACAAATAACCTACAAAAATACTGCAGACCACGTAGAAAAGTTGAACGCCAGCCCACCTGATGATATTGTAACTTTCTATAATTACGGAGGGAGTCTGATCCAGCGGCCATTTTGTGTCCCCTGCTAAAGTGTTCTAGACTGGTGGACGAACCTGCTTGGTGATCAGGAACTGGGGAGGGGGGGGGGGGGGGGTTCCCGTCAGACCGACACAACGATCAACTTCGGAGGATCGCGTGATTCTTGTAAGCGAAAATTAAAACAACGAAATATATCTAGCAGCGTGAACTGCTGCTTTAAAAAGTAGCGCCTGATTTCCGGAGATTGTAAACCTGTTAAAACAGGTCAGAGCTCTCTGGGCTTCATTTAACAAGATGACAAATTATGTGGCTAAATATATGCATTTCTGAAAAATGACGGTAAGAAATCATAGCGGCACATATCTACTAAGCGCTGCAATGTAGATGCGCCACAGCAACTTCACATGATGGCCACTAGGGTGTCTTCCATTCCCAGAGGTGTCTTCTGGAATAGCATTGCCCGACAGTGGAGTTTCCTAAAACGTGGTAAAGGTTTCTAATAAAGTTTATATGTGTCTCCATCCCATTAAAAAGCCCTATAACAGGGTCTGGAGGGCAGTTATCATATAAGCGGAGTGGAAATTCTCAGCGATTCCCTTACAAACTGGGACTGGGCTGCGATGTGTTGGCGAGAACAGCGAAGTAATGGTGGGAATGTTTATTTCTGAGAAATCGCCCGCCCTGTAACGCTCGGTGAAACGTTTGCCAGGAATTGAATGTGGGGGGGAGACACACTGAAGGTGTGGTCCGCTGGACTTTCGATGCTTTCTGCACATCTAAACGATTCGATCTTCTCTTTCTTTTGTAATATGAAAGCGAAGTCAAACTTGTTCCTCCACTTTAGTGATAAATTAACCCCAACTGTATTCCTGGCCTGAACCTTTAACCACGGCGCGATGAGAAGCCTGAGGCCAAAGTAACCGCAGGGAGATATTTTCAGCATGAACTTGCAAACATTACTTAGATTCTTCCTTCTCTTTCTCCCCCTTTTTCCTCTTTCTTCCTCTGTATCTAGGTAGGGTTTTAGGGTAGGGTTCGATTTTTAGGGTACGGGATTAGAGCAAGGGTTTTAAAGTGATGGGTTAATAAGTTAATTAGGAAAGGAATTAATGGTACGGGGTAGGTAGTAGGGGCTTGCCTTGGAGGTGAAGCAGCTGGTGAACAAGATGTCCCGGTGACGAGGTGAGTTGTGGTGAAACACGCGGCAGAGATTTGGGTCCAGCAAAACGCCGCAACCAAATATCTTAAACTGGTTCTGATCTGGTTCTGATCAATGCAAACTGTGATTCATTCCCGAGTTTCTTCCTCAGCTAAGACGGGGTGGGCCCGGGGAATGTGGGTAAAACAAACACAAAAAAAACGTTTTAATATTCAGTGATATTTGCTATTTCAACGGGTAGGTATTCCCATTTGCAAAACGATTTAAAATATCTTTAATTGTGCAACTGCCGTATAAAGTGATATGAGAAGAGTTTAATGCTGAATTGCTTTAACCTTACGTAAGCCGCTATATTATCCAGTGGCGTCAATATAATACAATCAGATAGCTTACTTCCTTTTCTGTAACACCTTCCAAAGAAAACCGATAATTCTTTGCTTTATAAACAATAGTGTCGAAAGGTCCTTATATTCCGCCACAGATAAACAATTGCACATAAACTGTATGAACAAAACATCAATGCGTTCCGAATTGTCCATGTTATATCTATCTTTGGCGCCAAGTTGCAGAGAGAGAAATATTATGAAGACGGGTGTACTGGGTCACATGCAGTGGATTTCGTGTCATCATCTAATAAACCTGCCATTTTTTTGGGGCAGGGTTACTAACCCCCACGCCAGGTACAAAAGATGCTGGCTACCTACTTTAGTGTGGAGGTTCCAGGCGGCACCTTGGGATGGGAGAGAATGTCTTACCTTGAGAGCATACAAAAAATAGTGCAAGCCGCAAAAGCACGGTGATATAATAATAAATAGTGCATAACCATAGTGATTAGTGATATATATAATCAATATACTGCGAGTTCAGGGAAGGGGGGTGTAGTGTGGCTGTATCTGGTTCCAAAACAGAATTGTACCGTCCCTGGTCTTCGACGATGTTATTGGAGGAGTCCTGGGGAGAACCGAAAGCCTGTCCTGTATCTAACTCCCACTAATCCATCTGCGAGAATCAGACCTCCTGCATGCACCCACCGCACCAATAACACTCTATATAACCAGCAATCTCCCTTGGGGGGAGGAGGGGGGGTAGAGGTCTTACCTTGTATACAGCTAAACCTCTGTATAATGTGTCAATGGTGGAAAATGAAGCCGGTTTTGTTGACCTGTGGAGGCAGACACACTGAGTTCTGTTTGTTTTGTACGTTGCAGTGAGGGGACCACTCGTTCCTGATCACACTTACGCACTGTAAAGCTTACCTTGGGTAATATTACTTGCTGTAGCAATGTTATTTGGCCGGCAGAGCTGGGAGATTTGGTGACTGAACAAATATCTTCTAAATTGTTCTTTCTGCAGCACCCTACGGGCAGATACCCGACTCACGTACTGCAGGAACAACAGGAATCAGACCACCAAGATGTGCACTGGAGAAGCTACTAAAAAGCCTCAACCTGGCGTCAGGGCAGGGCGGGCCGAACCGCACAAAAATCCGTCTCCCCCGAATTTCCCTACGTTTCCATACAAAACCCGTTCCCCCCGCCGCGGTGTAAAATCCGCCGACGGTTTTTCCAGTTACAATCCACGCGGTAAGTCAAAAAACGCCGTTGGATACAATCCGGACGTTTTTTAAGAATCCAATCCGCGGTTTCCACAATTGGCACCGGCTTGTTGAAAATCCGACCGCGGATTATTAGTCCACCGCGTGGGTCTGTCAGTGAGGAAAAAAAATAATAATAAATAATAAAGCAGGAAAAGCGAATCCAATCAGCAAAAAAAAATTGGCCCATCTCTAGTTAAGACCCATTAAGCATTAAATAACAAAATGTAAGGTGATGTGTTTGTAGTGAAACCCCTAACACGTTTATTAGAGGAGCTCTGATATTGGGGGGGGGGGGGGAGTTGGGTATTTTCTCGGACAATACCTATACTAGTGTTGAGGCTTTTTTGGTGCTTGTAAGAAAATCACCACACTACGTTTTTACTTACGGAATGTGTCTAAGGCAGAGAAGGGTGATTTAATTGCATGGAGGTGCATAACTTAAGTCATGTAATGTTGATTTCACTGCGCAAATATTTCTCTCCTGCATTGCGCAAAGATAGATATAACATGGACAATCGGAGCATTGAGTTGTTGTGTCGATACAGTTGCTTTTCTATCTGTGGCGGATCAGGAAGAGGCCTTCTGACACTAGGTGGTATAAAGCAGAAGAATATCGGTTCCTGGAAGTGTGAACAGAAAAGGAAGGTAAGCTACTGATTTGTATTAATTGCGCCACGGGAAATTAGGTAGCTGAGTAAGGTTAAAGCATTCAGCCATTAAACATCTTCTCTATCACTATACGGCAGTTGCACAATTAAAGATTTTTTAAATCGTTTTGCAAAATGGGAATACCTACCCTTGAAATAGCAAAATCACTGAAATAAAACGTTGTTTTTGTGGACAACCCACAGCCCCCCCGCGCTCAGTAGTCAGCGAGGAAAACGCGGAATGAATCCCAGTTTGCAGATCAGAACCAAGTCAGAACCAGTTAAGATATTGGGGGGCGGCCGTTGTTGCTGGACAAACTCGCGCCGGCTCACCACAACTCACCCGTCACCGGGACATCTGTTCACCAGCTGCACGCCCAAGCAAGCCCCTAACCTTACCCCGCCAACCGCCTAAACGTAACCACTACTAAAAATAACCCGCCAAGCCCACCCAAACGAACCCCGGACCCTAAAACCGGACCCCCCTAAGAACAGAGGGAAGAAGAGGAGAAAAGGGGGAGAAAGAGAAGGAAGAATCTAAGTAAGGTGCAAGTTCATGCTGAAAATATCTCCCTGCGGTTACTTGGGCCCAGGCTCTCCTCACGCGCCGTGGTTAAGGGTTCAGGCCAGGAATCAGGGTTGGGAATATCACTAAAGTGGAGGGAACAATTTGTTACTCGTCGATTTCATATTACAAAAGAAAGAGAAGATCGAATCTTTAATGTGCGAAAGCATCGAAAGCCAGCGGCCACACCAAGTGTCTCCCCCCCACATCAACCGGCAAAACGTTTCACCCGAGCGTACAGGGCGGGCGATTTCTCAGAAATAACACATTCCCACCACCTATCGCTGTCTCGCCAACACATCGCAGCCCAGTCCAGTTTGTAAGGGAATCGCTGAGATTTCCACTCCCGCTTAATGTATGCCCTCCAGACCCGGTTATAGGGCTTTTTTAATGGGATGGAGACACATAAACTTATGAGAAACCTTTACCACCCGTTTTGTTAGGAAACTCCACTGTCGGGCAATGCTATTCCAGAAGACACCTTCCTGGGACTGGAAGACACCTAGGGGCCCATTCATGTGGAGGGTGCACTTACATTGCGCGCTTAGAATAATGTGCCGCTTTAGTTCTTACCGTCATTTTTCAGAATGCAGATATATTAGCCACATAATTTGTCATCTTGTTAGAATGAAGCCCAGAGAGCTCTGACCGTAACAGGTTTACAATCTCCGGAAATCAGGCGCTACTTTTTAAAGCAGCAGTTCACGCTGCTATAATATTTTCGTGTTTTAATTTTCGCTTACAAGAATCACGCGATCCTCCGAAGTTGATCTTGGTGTGCGTGCCCCGGGACACCTCCCCCCCCCCCCCTCCCCAGTTCCTGATCACCGCGGGTTCGTCCACCAGTCTGAACACTTTAGCAGGGGACACAAAATGGCCTGGATCAGACTCCCTCCGTAATAATAGAAGTTACAATATCATCAGGGGCTGGCGTTCAACTTTCTTCTGTGTCCCAGTATTTTTGTAGGTTTTATTGTGTCAAACTGGCACAAAAAAGTGCAATATTTCAGGAAGCTGGGGATTCCCAATTCAGAAATATATACATTTTCCTAAACATTCATCATGCAGCAACCACTGGGGTTATAGACTCCCTCTCCTGAGGAAAGGCAGGAGTATAAAGTGATCCCCCCCCCCCTTCCTTAGCATGTTTGCATCCATATTATTTTTTCCCTCAGGGGCGTTCAGGCTGTCAGGAAATCACGTAAAGTTACCTGGGGAAAGGGAACCTGCAGCCTGCCCTTACCCTGGCTGAAGTCGGCACTGGGGTCAGCTCAAAGGGTTGCGGCTGATTCCCTACCATGAAGCAGCAGCGCTGGCGTTACCTGCAGAGTGGGAACTTGTGATTCGGGGGCCCCTGGAGCTTTCTGTGCAGAGCGTGCAAGGCCGCAAGCACAATTTCTTGCCAGCGACGGAAAGAGGGGGGGGGGTGGCTCAGGCCAGTCGCACTGCAGGAACGGCCTGGTGTCGGCGTTCTCCGTGGAGTCCGCGGAACGGCCTGTGGGTGTCTGACTGCCTGGAGTTCCTGCAGGCACGCCTGGTGTCTGGCTGCTGGAGTTCCTGAGGAACGGCCTGGTGCTGACTGCCTGGAGTTGTTGCAGGCAGGGCGTTGGTGTCTGACTGCCTGGAGTTTCTGCAGGAACGGCCTGGTTCTGACTCCGTGGCGTGTCCTGCAGGCGGCCGGTGGCTGACTGCCTGGAGTTCCTGCCTGTGCCTTGGGGTCGACGGCCCTGTTTTCTGCAGAACTGCCTGCTCTGCTGCCTGGAGTTTCTGCAGGAACGGCCTGGGGTGCCGACTGCCTGAGTTCCGGCAGGAACGGCCTGGTGTCTGCTTGCCGGAGTTCCTGCAGGCCGCCTGGTGTCGGACTGCCTGGAGTCCTGCAGGCACGGCCTGGTGCTGGCGTGCCTGGAGTTCCTGGGTGCGGAGGCACCCTGGTGTCTGGCTGCCTGGAGTTCCTGCAGGCAACGGCCTGCGTCTGGCTGCCTGGAGTTCACGGCTTCTGCAGCCGTGGCGGCCTGGTGTCTGGCTGCCTGGAGTTCGCAGTGCGGCCCTGGTGTGCTGGCTGCCTGAGAGTTCCTGCAGCAGCACCGAGGGCGGCTGGTGTCTGGCTGCCTGGAGTTCCTGCAGGAACGTCCGTGGTGTGCTGGCTGCCTGGACGGGTTTCTGCAGGCACGGCCGGTCGTGTCGTGTGCCTGGAGTTTCTGCAGGTACGGCCTGTGTCTGGCTCCGGAGTTCCTGCAGAGGCTTGTGTCTGACTGTGGGTTCCTGCAAGTACAGGCCTGGTGTCTGGCTGCCTGGAGTTCCTGCAGGCATGGCTTGGTGTCTGGCTGCCTGGGTTTTCTGCGGCAGTCCGTGGTCCGGGTCGGCGCCTGGAGTCCTGCAGGAAGCCTGGTGTCCTGGCTGCCTGGAGTTTCGCAGGCACGGCCTGGTGTCTGGCTGCCTGGGTTTATGAGGCTTAGCCTGGTGTCGGGGTGCGCAATTTCCTCAGGAACTGCGGCCCGGGGGCGTCTGACTGCCAGGAGTTCCTGCAGGCTCAGCCTGGCTGCCTGGAGTTTCTGCAGGCATGTCCTGGTGTCTGGCTGCCTGGAGTTCCTGCAGGAACGGCCTGGTGTCTGGCTGCCTGGAGTTCCTGCAGGCATGGCCTGGTGTCTGTCACGGATGCGTCTCACCGAGGACCGGAAGTGACGTCATCCGCTTCCAGAGGCTCCGGTTTCGTCTTAGGGCATCACTCTACGCGTTTCACCTTGTAGGTTTCTTCAGGAGTGATATTCCATAATGTGTGAGCAACTTATATACTCTAACCTCTACTCTCATAGGTGGGGAGTAAATTGGATAATAGAGCACATTTAATTGAGATTGAGATGGCCAAGTGTTGCAGGTATAGACATTTAATATATCTAGGTAGATGCAGGTGTTGCAGGTAAAAACATTTAATATATCTAGGTAGAACCTAATTAAAAGCATGTTAATACAAAAAATAAAAAATGGCATTAAATAGCCATTGGTGTAATAGCCTAAGCTATAATCAAAGTTAAATCTGTTGCATCTGACATATGCACAGACCCAAAAAAAACTAAAAATTAAGTACATTTATTACTATCACTAAAATTACTAAAATGAATGAAATATATTGACGCAAATCTAGTAGAAAGAACAAAATCTAGTAGAAAGAACAAAAATGAAAAAACATAATTAATGAACAAGACAGAAACCATAATAATATTGATGTTATATATGTTATAAAAATGGTTTGAGATCAAATTCCAAATTTAAACCTGAAGGTGCTAGTGTGTTTAACTCAAACATCCAAAATGATTCTCTTTTGAGAAGGGCTACATTCCTATTGCCACCTCTCCAATTGGGCATGACTTGCTCAATGGCTTTGAATGTTATGAATATTATACCTGCAACACTTGGCCATCTCAAATCTCAATTAAATGTGCTCTATTATCCAATTACTCCCCACCTATGAGAGTAGAGGTAGAGTATATAAGTTGCTCACACATTATGGAATACACTCCTGAAGAAAACCTACAAGGTGAAACGGTGTAGAGTGATGCTAAGACGAAACCGGAGCCTCTGGAAGCGGATGACGTCACTTCCGGTCCTCGGTGAGACGCACCGCTGACAGACACCAGGCCATGCCTGCGGAAACTCGGCAGCCAGACACCACCGGCCGTTCCTGCAGGAACTCCAGGCAGCCAGACACCAGGACATGCCTGAGAAACTCCAGGCAGCCAGGCTGAGCTGCAGGAACTCCTGGCAGTCAGACGCCAGGCCGTGCCTGCAGGAAACTCTAGGCACCCAGACACCAGGCAATGCCTTCATAAACCCCAGGCAGCCAGACACCAGGCCGTGCCTGCAGAAACTCCAGGCAGCCAGACACCAGGCCTTCCTGCAGGAACTCCAGGCAGCCAGACACCAGGACATGCCTGCAGAAACTCCAGGCAGCCGACACCAAGCCATGCCTGCAGGAACTCCAGGCAGCCAGACACAGGCCGTACTTGCAGGAACTCCAGGCAGTCAGACACCAAGCCTTGCCTGCAGGAACTCCAGGCAGCCAGACACCAGGCGTACCTGCAGGAACTCCAGGCAGTTCAGACACCAGGCCGTGCTGCAGAAACTCCAGGCAGCCAGACACCAGGCCGTTCCTGCCAGGAACTCAGGCAGCCAGACACCAGGCCGTGCGGAGGAACATCCAGGCCAAGTCAGAACGCAGGCCGTTCCTGCAGAAACTCCAGGCACCAGACACCAGGCCGGCTGCAGAAACTCCAGGCACCCAGCACCAGGCCGTGCCTGCAGGAACTAGGCAGCAGACACAGGCCGTGCCTGCAGGAACTCCAGGCAGTCAGCACCCAGGCCGTTCTGCAGGAACTCCAGGCAGTCAGGACCCAGGCCGAGTCCTGCGGAACTTCCAGGCAGCCAGACACCAGGCCGTGCCTGCAGGAACTCCAGGCAGCCAGACGCCAGGCCGTGCCTGCAGGAACTCCAGGCAGCCAGACACCAGGCCGTGCCTGCAGGAACTCCAGGCAGTCAGACACCAGGCCGTGCCTGCAGGAACTCCAGGCAGTCAGACACCAGGCCGTTCCTGCAGGAACTCCAGGCAGCCAGACACCAGGCCGTTCCTGCAGAAACTCCAGGCAGTCAGACACCAAGCCATGCCTGCAGAAACTCCAGGCAGTCAGACACCAGGCCGTTCCTGCAGGAACTCCAGGCAGCCAGACACCAGGCCGTGCCTGCAGGAACTCCAGGCAGTCAGACACCAGGCCGTTCCTGCAGGAACTCCAGGCAGCCAGACACCAGGCCGTTCCTGCATAGCGTGTGGCACTGAGCCACCCCCCCCCCCTCTTTCCGTCGCTGGCAAGAAATTGTGCTTGCGGCCTCTGCAGCTCTGCACAGAAGCTCCAGGGGCCCCCGAATCACAAGTTCCCAACCTCTGCAGGTAAGCAGCCATGCTGCTTCATGAGTAGGGAATCAGCCGCAAACCTTTTGAGCTGACCCCATGTGCTCTGCTTCCAGCCCAGGGTAAGGGCAGGCTGCAGGTTCCCTTTTCCCCAGGTAACTTTACGTGATTTCCTGACAGCCTGAAACGCCCTGAGGGAAAAAATAAATGGATGCAAAAACATTGCTAAGGAAGGGGGGGGGGGATCACCTTTATACTTCCTGCCTTTCCTCAGGAGAGGGAGTCTATAACCCCAGTGGTGCTGCATGATGAATGTTTAGGAAAATGTATATATTATCTGAATTGGGAATCCCTAGCTTCCTGAAATATTTGCACTTTTTTGTGCCAGTTTTGACACAATAAAACCTACAAAAATACTGCAGGACCACGAATAGAAAGTTGAACGCCAGCCCCTGATGATATTGTAACTTTCTATTAATTACGGAGGGAGTCTGATCCAGCGGCCATTTTGTGTCCCCTGCTAAAGTGTTCTAGACTGGTGGACGAACCTGCTTGGTGATCAGGAACTGGGGAGGGGGGGGGGGGGGGGGTTCCCGGAGGTCAGACACAACGGATCAACTTCGGAGGATCGCGTGATTCTTGTAAGCGAAAATTAAAACAACGAAAATATATCTAGCAGCGTGAACTGCTGCTTTAAAAAGTAGCGCCTGATTTCCGGAGATTGTAAACCTGTTAAACAGGTCAGAGCTCTCTGGGCTTCATTCTAACAAGATTGACAAATTTATGTGGCTAAATATATGCATTCTGAAAAATGACGGTAAGAAATCATAGCGGCACATATCTACTAAGCGCTGCAATGTAAGATGGCACCTTCCACATGAATGGGCCACTAGGTGTCTTCCAGTCCCAGGAAGGTGTCTTCTGGAATAGCATTGCCCGACAGTGGGAGTTTCCTAAAACGTGGTAAAGGTTTTCTAATAAAGTTTATATGTGTCTCCATCCCATTAAAAGCCCTATAACAGGGTCTGGAGGGCAGTTATCATATAAGCGGAGTGGAAATTCTCAGCGATTCCCTTTACAAACTGGGACTGGGCTGCGATGTGTTGGCGAGACAGCGAAGCGATGGTGGGAATGTGTTATTTCTGAGAAATCGCCCGCCCTGTAACGCTCGGTGAAACGTTTTGCCAGGAATTGAATGTGGGGGGAGACACACTGAAGGTGTGGCCGCTGGACTTTCGATGCTTTCGCACATCTAACGGATTCGATCTTCTCTTTCTTTTGTAATATGAAAGCGAAGTCAAACTTGTTCCCTCCACTTTAGTGATAAATTAACCCAACTGTATTCCTGGCCTGAACCTTTAACCACGGCGCGATGAGGAAGCCTGAGGCCAAAGTAACCGCAGGGAGATATTTTCAGCATGAACTTTGCAAACATTACTTAAGATTCTTTCCTTCTCTTTCTCCCCCTTTTTCCTCTTTCTTTCCCTCTGTATCTTAGGGTAAGGGGTTTTAGGGTAAGGGGTTACGATTTTTAGGGTACGGGATTAGAGCAAGGGTTTTAAAGTGATGGGTTAAGTTAATTAGGGAAAGGAATTAATGGTACGGGGTAAGGTTAGGGGCTTGCCTTGGAGGTGAAGCAGCTGGTGAACAGATGTCCCGGTGACGAGGTGAGTTGTGGTGAAACGCCGGCAGAGATTTGGTCGCAGCAAAACGGCCGCAACCAAATATCTTAAACTGGTTCTGATCTGGTTCTGATCAATGCAAACTGTGATTCATTCCCGAGTTCTTCCTCAGGCTGATATGAGCCGCCGGGGAATGTGGGTAAAAAACAAAACAAAAAAAAACGTTTTAAATATTCAGTGATATTTGCTATTTTCACGGGTAGGTATTCCCATTTGCAAAAACGATTTAAAAATATCTTTAAATTGTGCAACTGCCGTATAAAGTGATAGAGAAGATGTTTAATGGCTGAATGCTTTAACCTTACTGCAGCTATAATTTCCAGTGGCGCAATATAATACAATCAGATAGCTTACATTCCTTTTCTGTAACACCTTCCAAAGGAAAACGATAATTCTTCTGCTTTATACCTAGTGTCAGAAAGGTCCTTATGATCCGCCACAGATAAACAATGCACATACTGTATGAACCAAACTCAATGCTCCGATTGTCCATGTTATATCTATCTTTGCGCAATGCAGAGAGAGAAATATTTGAGCTGTGAATAATATTGTACATGACTTTAACGTTTTATTTGCACCTCCCATGCTAATTAAATCACCCTTTCTCTCTGCTTAGCACTATTCCGTAAGTAAACGTAGTGTGGTGATTTTCTTACAAGCACCAAAAAGCCTCAACACTAGTACTAGGTATTGTCCAGAAAATACCCAACCCCCCCCCCCCCCCAATATCAGAGCTCCTCTAATAACTTGTTAGGGGTTTCACTACAACACATCACCTTACATTTTTGTTATTTAACTGCTTAATGGGTCTTAACTAGAGATGGGCAATTTTTTTTTGCTGATATGGATTCGCCTTTTCCTGCTTTATTATTTTATTATTATTTTTTTCTCTCACTGACAGACCACGCGGTGGACTAATAATCCGCGGTCGGATTTTCAACAATCCGGTGTCCAATTGTGGAAACCGCGGATTGGATTCTTAAAAAATCCGTCCGGATTGTATCCAACGGCGTTTTTTGGATTAATCCGCGTGGATTGTAACTGGAACAATCCGTCGGCGGATTTTACACCGCGGGAACGGGTTTTGTATGGAAAGTTAGGGAAATTCGGGGAGACGGATTTTGTGCAGTTCCGCCCGCCCCTCGCCCTGACGCCAGGTTGAGGCTTTTTAGTAGCTTTCTCCAGTCACATCTTGGTGGTCTGATTCCTGTTGTTCCTTGCAGCTACGTGAGTTCCGGGTATCTGCCCGTGGGTGCTGCAGAAGAACAATTTAGAAGATATTTTGTCTCAGTCACCAAATCTCCCAGCTCTGCCGGCCAAATAACATTGCTACAGCAAGTAATATACCCAAGGTAAGCTTTACATTGCGTAAGTGTGATCAGGAACGAGTGGTCCCCTCACTGCAACGTACAAAACACAAAGAACTCAGTGTGTCTGCCTCCACAGGTCAACAAAACCGGCTTCATTTTTCCCATTGACACATTATACAGAGGTTTAGCTGTATACAAGTGTAAGACCTCTACCCCCCTCCTCCCCCCCAAGGGAGATCTGCTGGTATATAGAGTGTTACTGGTGCGGTGGTGCATGCAGGAGGTCTGATTCTCCGCAGATGGTAGTGGGAGTTAGATAACAGGACAGGCTTTCGGTTCTCCCCACAGGCACTCCTCCAATAACATAGTCGCAGACCATGGACGGTACAACTTGTATTTTGGAACCAGCATACAGCATCTACACCCCCTCTTCCCTGAACTAGCACGTATATTTGATTATATATTTATCACTAATCACTATGTGTTATGCACACTTTTTATTTTATTATATCACCGTGCTATTTGCGCTTGCACTATTTGTTTGTATGCTCAAGGTAGAATCATGCTCACTCCCTAAGGTGCAGCCTGGAACTCCACACTAAATGTAGGTAGCCAGCATCTTTTATACCTGGCGAGGGGTTAGTAACCCTGCCCCAAAACTGGGCAGGTTTTAGATGATGGACAGGCATGACATCACACTGCATGTGACCCAGTAACACCCCCCCATGCATGATGCTCCCAACTGCCATTAGGCCTACACCTGGATATGGCAACAAATTATCCAGTGGGCTACAGAACTCACACGCTGGCCCATGTGAAAGGGATTTAACCCTGACACTACCTGCCCCGTACCAGGACTTACATGCTAGGGCCAGAGAGCATATAGCCAGGGCACATGGCTACACGAGGATTCTTGGTAGTGGGACATCTAATTGAGCGCACACAGGGCTAGAAATCTAAAGATCAACAAATAACAAAGAAACACATTACGTTATCAGTATTTAACATCAATTCTATTTATCGACTTATACACTAAAGCCAGATAACCTGTGGTGAAGCAGTGATATGTCAGTGATATTGTAACACAAAACGAGTATTCACATGAATTATTATGAATACGCCAGTCACTAAACTCTGATATCTGCCGATATTGGGCTACCTTGAAAAATATCCCCAATTTGTATTACCTTCCCCAGGCTGGCGTTAAGCCTATCTTGCCTGTGTATTTAGTATCATTACTATTATACAATGTGGGTTGATACTGCAATACTGAATCCAAGCTTATTCCTGCTGTACTAATCTCTTTGTCTCTCACTCTCTGTATTACACCAGTCTTTATTGCTCAGGACAATCTGTGCCCCTGCTAGCGTTTTATACGTGCTGTACTTAGGCATTCTTCACTGGAAGTTTCAATGTCTTCAGCGACTTTACCCACATAACTATTGCAGCCAAATCACTACGGCAAATTGCACATCCGGGGGATATTATGAGTTTTCAGAATTGCATTGAGTTTGATAGTCTTGTCCTTTGTGTAATAAAATTAGATTTGAGACAGGGATTCATTGTGTCTGTAATATCCCACACAGACTGCGGTGTGCACACTGATAGCATCATACAAGCATAAATTATACAACAAACGCGTTGGGAATTGCATCAGTGCGAACCTGGCTATGGTCTTACAGCACATCTCAACATTTCCAGCTTACAAACTCTAATCAAATCCTGAACAAATCTAATCAGGTCTCCTTTTGTGCTTAGAAATACCATATGGAGCAATTGTGTCCCTGCACCAAAGAAAATGTTGCTGGTTTTTATGCATGTGTAGGTTCTGTGTGTGTATAAATCCAAATGTATTTTCAGAAAACAGCCTCTTTTCTCTGAAATATTTTATCGCTGCTTTATTATGTATGTTTTTTATTTGTTAGTTTATGGTGTTTCACATTGATGATGAATAATGATTAGTGAGGTTACTGAGATTCTTGGGCGCTGGTTGTGTCTGTGTAGGATTTTCTGTAATGCTGTAATCCTGATGAAGGTGCAGCATGGCGTCCAGACATTGAGTAGTAATAATATAAATGAAAGTCTGGTGTAGCTGGTCTCAATCTATGAATATTATAACCCAGTCTCGCCCTCTACTCCAAATTCCAGTATAGGAACCACTCCTTTGTCCAGGAATATACCATTGGCCTTTATTACACAAAATCAACGTGGCGAGACAAGATTTCCTCCACATATTTGAATACTTTGTAGGTTTGGAAATATGAAAGTTATAAAAAGGACTTGTGAGGTTTAAAGCTTGTGTACGGCTTTATCAGCGTTGGCTCATTAAACCCACAACTAACCTAGATAGCTTCTGAAAACTCTTCAGATGGTATAACACAAAGGGATAGTTTGCATACCGGCTCACCATATCCTATAGCTATCGAGTCACCAATAATATAGCCTGTTTATGCCCTTTTCCAAACGTCACACAAAACACAAACCAAATACTGTATGGCCGTCCGTATGTTCTGCAAATGTACTACGCAGGGGGGAACAAACTTTTACATTTATTGTAAATTTCATAAATCTGTCACCAGCAAAAGCCACTATAAAAAAACCTGAATTTCAACTGTGCACATCTTGGTGCAAATCAATCCATTTATTTTCTTACAAAAGCCCTAAATACAATAAGTGTTGATTTGTCCCCATGATCTACTCAATAATGAACATGATATCTGATCCTCTGAGATCTGCGATCCTCCGAGATCTGCGATCCTCCGAGATCTGCGAGCCTCCGAGATCTGCGAGCTGCGAGGATCTGCGGTAAGCTCCGAGATCTGCGATCCTCCGAGATCTGCGATCCTCCGAGATCTGCGATCCTCTGAGATCTGCATTGTTGCCAGTTTTCAGACCAAAATCTTTGTTAATATTTCGTGTATATATATGAACGAATCAGAAATCCTCCCGAACAAGAGGAACATTGTTTTATAGAATAACTCATAACAAATGTGCAGACAGTGTGTCAGCTGATATCCCACTCCCCTATTTGGACAGGTATGATGTAATAAGGTATGAGGTTTCTGGGGGCAGAATTGCAGATTGCAGTGCCATTGTCACGCGCGCTCACGGCACCGGAGGATTAATGCTGCAGGGGGTTCCATTCAGAAGCATGCACCCCCGCCGTTCGATCGTTGCAGCCCTGTCCCAGGCACCAAAGTGCTGGGGACAGTAAGTCTGGCTACATCTGTATATGTTTAAAAAATGTGCCTGAATGTGTATTATTTACAGCATTTCACTTAGGTAGGAACATTTCTTTTATGGATGTCTTGATCTGAAAGGTCTAACCACACAGCTGTGTTGGAACCATACCTATGTATTATCTATACATGAATATTTGTATTTTTGTTTGTTTTTATATTAGGGAGCATTGTTCTTCAGGAAATGTCACCACGCTAACATGTGTCCGTAAGTATATGGATGCAGTCTGAGTATATACAGTATTATCCTATGAACACATCGTAGTGCATATTTTGAAGAAAAAGCCCTGTACCCCCACCTGACCTATCATCGCTATTCATCTGAACTCACGGAAACGATACGCTTTCTAATTGTATTAATAATAGATTGTTTCTGAATCTTGTGCATAGAATACAGTACATAAGATACCTGTATGGGGTTATGGAAGGTTCTGGTGTCTGCGGTTGCATGCATTGGCTGAAGATCTTTAAACGGTGGCTATACTGTGCCGGCTTTAATACTTGTTTAACACGGTACCCCTTTTCCAAAAGTTGTATGCTATAACTGCTTTGAAAAGGTGACATGAGAAACCGTAAAAAAGATGCACAGAAGATATAAATCTGTAAATCACATCATATCAATAAGGATCGGGTGCAGGTGAAATTAGACGTGTACCAATGTAGGAGTCTTCCCACCTTATTACCCCGATTACAAAGTGACACGGCTGCTTCATCTTCTGTACATCTTCCGTGATAACGCCCTGTGTTCTGAAACAGCTGTGCCATTACTAGTCCTGGTTTGCTAGAGGTTGGGGCTATTTAATTCATGTAAGAGGCATCGGTTCAGTGGCAAACTCTCGTGGAAGTTACATAAGGCTGCGGTCCCAGTGCGTTCTACGGCGCACGCCTCGGCGCCCCCCAATCTATCCGGGCCCAGTACATGCGTCGGCGCACATTTAGCAGCCGCGATGTACTGCAAGTTTTCTCACATACAATTTTTTTGGTATGTGGTACTTGCGACGGAGGCGTGGCCACACCCCCGCCGGCGGTTCAGCCAATGAGGGCGAACCAGCCGCGTGAGGTCATGACCACGCCCCCGCAGAAACCTAGCCACGCCCCCTCCCGTCCCAATTTCTCCCTCTCTCCCAGGACCGCAATCTGTGGTGAAGCGCTGTGCACGTGCCGCCCCCCCCCCCCCCCCCCCCCCCAGTAACACCTGTGCTAATGAGCGGCAGCCGTAACACCTGTGCTAATAGCGAAGCCGTAACACACCTGTGCTAATGATCGGAAGCAGTTACCCTGTTGCTAATACTGAAGCAGTAACACATGTGCTAATGAGCGAAGCAGTAACACCTGTGCTATATGGGCGGAAGTCAGTAACACACCTGTGCTAATGAGAGATAGCATAACACCTGCTAATGACAGATAGGCTAAACTGTGTCAATGAGTATCAGTACAGATGAGCATAAGCTAAACACCTGTGCTAATGAGAGGATAGCAGTAATACATTGCTAATGAGGTAGCAGTAACACCTGTGCTAAAGAGCGGAAAGCAGTAACACCTGTGCTAATGAGCGGACAGCCTAACACCTGTGCTAATTACGGAAGTCAGTCAACACTTGCCAATGGAGCGGAAATTACAGCTTAATGCAGAACTACCACCTGTGCTAATAGCAGGATAGCAGTACACCTGTGGCTAATGCAGGAGAAGCGTAACACCGTGTGGCTATGATTCGGAAGCTAGATAACACCTGTGCATAGACTACCCTGTGCCAATGAGCGGACAGGCCGTAACACCTGTGTGGCTAATGTAGGCGAACAGTAAACCATTGCGAATGAGTCGGACTTAAAAAATAACGGCTATGAGCGAACTAACACGTCTAGTGACTAAGTAAACGTTGCATGAGGCGTAACTGTGTCAATGGGTAGATAACACCTTGCTATATGCTAATGTAAGGCGATAGGATGCAGTAACACCTGTATGAGAGGTAGCCTGTAATGAGCGGATAGCAGTTAAACTGTGCTAAGTGCAGCCGAACCTGTTGCTAATAAGCGAAGCTAACACCTGTTTATGCCCTGGAAAGACATTACAGGTCCGGCGAATGTGAGCGTACACTGTGCAATGAGTGAAGTAACCCTGTGTACATGACTAATAGTCGCTTAATCACCGCTATGTCAGCGGAACATAACAGGCATGGCACAGTAACACTGCTGGGCGGGACAGGTAACACCGTGCTAACTGAGCGAAGGTAACGTTGCTAATGAGTGGAATCCAGGGGGAACACCTGGGTAATACAAGTAACCCGTTCATGCGACAGCGAGTACAAGACGTGTGCTTATGAGGACTTTCAAACCAACCGGGCAGTGGGCGAAGCCCTAGTACACATTAATGTATGCCCGGATACAGTGAGAGCTCGTCATGATGTACAGGATAACTATGCTCACATCCCGAGCATGGTATCGGGGGACATCGCTCCTGTAATCATATACAGCAGGTAAAGCACAGCACGAGTACGGTAAACAGTGACACTCCCCAGAGAGCGGGGGAACACCTGTTACATATACACAGGTACACACCAGCGAGGTAAAGGTAACGTGACATCTCCCAGAGGGGAGGGGAACACCTGTTACATACATAGCACGGTAACAGCATAGCGATTACAGTAACAGGACATCTCCCGATGGGCGGGGGTGAGCACTGTTAATCATAATATACACAAAGGTACAGCGACAACAGAGTTAACTGGAACAGTGACATGCTCCCAGAGAGCGGGGGCCCACCTTATACATATCACAAGGTACAGCACAGCGAGAGTACAGTAACAGTGACATCTCCCAGATGGGAGGGGAAGCACCTGTTACTATACACAGGTACAGAGGACAGCAAGGTAGTACAGGTCAACAGTGACATCTCCCAGAGGCAGGGTGAACACCTGTTACTATAAATATCAAGGTTACAAGCACACGGAGAGACATGGTAACAGTGACATCTCCCAGGGGCGGGGATAACACCGTTACATACATATCACAGGTAGCACAGCGAGAGTACAGGTAAACAGGACTCTCCCAGAGGTGGCGGGAACAACTGTTACATACTATACACGTACAGCCAGCGAGGAGTACAGTAACATGACATCTCCCAGAAGAGGTGGGAACACCTGTTCAACATATACATACACAGTAGCACGTATGCCGTACGTGACTTGCGTGGGCGGGGAACGTTACTATATCCAGTGCCACGGATAGAATACAGTGACATCTCCCAGAGGTGGGGAACACTGTTACATACATATACACAGTACGCACAAGCGAGTAGTACAGGTAACAGTGAACATCTCCCAGAGGTTGGAACACCTGTTCACATATACACGGTACAAGCACAGCGACGTACAGGTACAGTGACATCTCCCATAGTGGGGGAACACCTGTTCACATAATACACAGGTACAGCCAGGAGTATCAGTACAGTGACATCTCCCAGAGGTTGGGGGAACAGTTACATCATATACCAGTGTACGCACAGTGAGAGTACGGTAACCGTGTGACCATCTCCAGAGGGGGGGGACCACCTGTTTACATACATACCCAGGTACAGCACAGCGAGTACAGGTACAGTGACATCTCCCGAGGGCGGGAAAAACCGTTACCATGAGACCATGTGCTGTAATGTTAACTCGCAGTTTCCCTCCTCTCCTGCTGGTGCAGTAAAGGCCTGGTAAGTTACAGGGATGCCAGCAGTTAATCATTTGTTTGCCCATCACACCTGGACGTAGCGTAGCCCCTTATTGTGGATGGGAGTGGCTACATACTCTGAGTTCCACCATTGAGTGACATCAGAAGATGTGATCGTGCCCACTTGATAGAGATATAGACACAGCACTGCTCAAAGTTAGTGTGTTGGAGTAGGAGCAGGTCCTGCGTTGAGACTTGGGGAAGAGGCTTCGCTAGTGCTGTAACTAGTGGGCCCCGTTCTATATCAATCAGCATCAAGCTATCAACGCCATACTGTGTCCAGGGACCTGGCACAGGGTGATCTCCCTAAGGGAGAGGGGAATCCCACCCATTGGGGAGGGTGTACCTTTGAAGGGATCACACCACGAGATGTGCTGCTGAGTTACATCACTGCGAGTGCAGCCAGCCCATAACCGCCATACAATAAGATGCTCAAGTTCAACAAATCCTTGCTGTGTGGGTGTGAAGTTCTTGCACAGGAGGAAGCACCACAGAGATTTCCTCATCGTCACATCTTCCTGCGGACGTGATATCCTGATGAGGTGGAGCGCTTGCACTGGATTATGGTAGGAACTCACGAACACTACCTCAGCTGCCTGTCTGGGTTGGCAATCCCACACAATATCATGCGGGAGACTCAGGAGTCTGTGTTGCAACAGGTGCACCACCAGACAACGACCATGTAATGGGGACTGGTTAGACCACAGGGGCCAATGTAGATTGGTGGGTCGGCCATACAGAAAACCCGTTACATTTGGTGGCGCTGCTGAGATACCTGTCAACAGACAGGCCTTTGCTAGGTACACTAGGAAACAGGGAGATTATGCTGCCACTTTGTGCTGTGTTTGGACGGACCTAGGGGTAGTCAGGGGCTGATGGAGTATTGTCAGCTCGCAGGGACACCTAGGGGCCTGAGAGGAGTTGGAGGTTTTGAGAGGGGCTATAGCTGTCGTATCACCTTGAGGCAGTGCTAGTGGTAGATGCCTGAAGGGATAGCCTGTTAACGTGGTCAGGAATTCTGGAGAGGGTCAGCGCTAGGCTAGCCACAGTAGGTAGACGCCTAAGTACTGCATGGAAGCCCCAGTGTACTCTAGCCCATTCCAGACCACTTACCGAAGGAGCACAGACTGTAGGAAGGAGATACCGCAACACAGATAGAGTGAGCCTACCTGAGGTAGTGCAACATGAGTCCAGCCTACATTAGGTACACAAGGTGGTGCATCAAGGCAATCTTTATTGTACCGGTATGGTAGCTGCCCCGCAGGAGGAGCTCCATGTACAATCACAGTAAATACGACGACCAAATGGCGACCGCAAGATGGAGGATCCGTGCGTGAGCGGAAAGTCCAAATGGCGGACGGAGGCAGATGGAGGGAGCGCATGTGGTGTGCGTTCCGCTAAGAGCAAACTACCTGATGTGACTTTGGCTAGCCTGCTGTGGAGTGCGTGAAAGCTGTGGCCGTGCGTTTTGGTCCTGCCTAGGACCTAGGGGTACTGCCCCTGAGGATACTGAGGAGACATTACCGTATATGTGGAGAAAATGATGAAGTTGCCTGTCAGTGGCATACAACAGTTAAACGCTACCTCAACGTTCAAAGAGACTGACAGTGCGAATAAAATGGCGCCCCCCCCTCCCTTGGAGGCCGCTGGAGCAGTGCAAAAATTCTGCTGATTATAGACTTACAGAAAGTTGGCCAGGAGTGGCGCCAACAGGAAAGCCCCACCCTGATGGGGGGTATGGCGCGAAGTCGCAGCCACGCCTTCAATGACAATGACTAACCTCAGCCCCAGGCTAGCAGGTAAAATTCTGGCATTATTGAAAACCCTTCTCTCTGATTGGAAAAATTCCGGGCATTATCCAATCAGTAATGCCCGGAATTTTAGCAGCTTGCAGATTGGTGGTGTGTGTGTGTGTGTGTGTGTGTGGTGTGTGTGTGTGTGTGTGTGTGTGTGTGTGTGTGTGTGTGTGTGTGTGTGTGTGTGGCTGCTGTGTTGTGTGTGTGTAGCGCTGCTGTGTTGTGTGTGTGTAGAGCTGCTGTGTTGTGTGTGTGTAGAGCTGCTGTGTTGTGTTGTGTGTAGAGCTGCTGTGTTGTGTGTGTAGAAGCTGCTGTCGTGTGTGTGTGTGTGTGTGTGTGTGTGTGTGTAGCTGCTGTGTTGTGTGTGTAGAGCTGCGTGTTTGTGTGTGTGTGTGTGTGTGTGTAGAGCTGCTGTGTGTGTGTGTGTGTGTGTAGAGCTCTGTTGTTGTGTGTGTGTGTGTGTGTGTGTGTGGAGCAGTAGTGTGTGGTTGAGCTAGTGTGTGTGTGTGTGTGTGTGTGTGTGTGTGTGGTGTGTGTGTGTGTTGTGTGTGTGTGTGTGTGGTGTTGTGTGGTGTGTGTGTGTGTACACAGAGGGGGTGCGGCAGTGTGTGGATATAGATATCTGCAGTGTAAGCGTATATAGAGGTGGTTTCATGTATTTACCATTTTATTTTAATTAAAAAACTATATAACTATACAAAAGTCTATTATTTATGAAAAAAGCCTACATTTACACCTATAATAGTAATAATACCCTCAGAACAGGGCATTAACTGGCCAATAATGCCCTGGCTGGAAGAGCTGAAGGCCCGAGGCGAAGCCGAGGTAACCAGCCAGGGCATTATTGGCCAGTAACGCCTGTTCTTCTTCGGGATTATTACTTAAGTAATATTGTTTTACTCGGTTTATTCCCCTGACAATAACTCTGTCCTTGTTCCTATTTACCGCCCAATTTTTTTGCTGTATCCCAAAAATTATGAAACCCTCATTGGACAGTGAGTATTAGAAGCACAAAGCCAGTGAAAGTCACCTCAGTGGGACACACTTTGGAGCCGCCGACTGTTTTATTATTAATGATCCCTCCGAGCCCCAGAGTCCTCCCGGCTGCATGTTAACAACTGGGCAAGAACAATGTCTGCATATTACACAACAATTCCCAAGGAAGAAATATTAGTGAGTAGGGAAAAAAGAGGGGTGAAGATGGAAACAGTATTCTAATGCTGGGGTGCTCAAGTCCAGCCCCCTCCCCCCCCCCCCCCCCACAACAAGGTCATGCTTTCAGGATAGTAATAGTCTTAAAAACCTTGAAGACTGAGCCTCTGATGGAGCCACCTGTGCTGAAGCTGGATATCCAGAAAACCTGACCTGTTGGAGAGGGGGAGGATTGAGAACTGGAGTTGAGCCCCCCGACCTAAAGTATAGTGAAGATTTAATAAATAGACTGAGGGAACTGCACCCTAAGCTGAAGCTGGACATATCTCCATTCTCTCTCCCTATTCCTATCTAACAGGAACTGCCCCCTAAGCTGAAGCGGACATATCTCCCATTACCCTCTCCCTATTCCTATCTAACAGGAACTGCCCCCTAAGCTGAGCGGACATATCTCCATTCCCTCTCCCTATTCCTATCTACAGGAACTGCCCCCTAAGCTGAAGCGGACATGTACTCCATTCCCTCTCCTCTATTCCTATCTAACACTGAACTGCAACCCTAAGCTGAAGTGGACATATCTCCATTCCCTCTCCCTATTCCTATCTAACAGGAACTGCCCCCTAAGCTGAAGCGGACATACTCCATTCTCTCTCCTTATTCCTATCTAACAGGAACTGCAACCCAAGCTGAAGCGGACATATCTCCATTCCCTCTCCCTATTCCTATCTACACAGGAACTGTACGCTAAGCTGAAGCGGACATATCTCCATTCTCTCTCCCTATTCCTATCTAACAGGAACTGTACGCTAGCTGAAGCGGACATATACTCCATTCCCTCTCCCTATTCCTATCTAACAGGAACTGCACCCTAACTGAAGCGGACATATCTTCTCCATTCTCTCTCCCCTATTCCTATCTAACAGGAACTGTACGCTAAGCTGAAGCGGACATCCTCCATTCCCTCTCCCTTTCCTATTTACAGGAACTGCACCCTAAGCTGAAGCGGACATATCTCCATTCTCTCTCCCTATTCCTATCTAACAGGAACTGTACGCTAAGCTGAAGCGGACATATCTCCATTCCCCTCCCTATTCCTATCTAACAGGAACTGCAACCTAAGCTGAAGCGGACATATCTCCATTCTCTCTCCCTATTCCTATCTAACAGAACTGTAGCTAAGCTGAAGCGGACATATCTCCATTCCCTCTCCCTATTCCTATCTAACAGGAACTGCACCCTAAGCTGAAGCGGACATTTTCTCCATTCTCTCTCCCTATTCCTATCTAACAGGAACTGCCCCCTTCAAGTTTCCTGAAGTGTTGATGTCTGTGTTATATATTAACTCCTGTGACCTACCATGACCGTAAATAAAGCCCAACACCGTGCCCTATAGCCCATCGTATGGTTATTTTATGCCATTTTCTACGGGGTTCTAAGGCTGCGGACCCGGTGCGTTCTGTAGCATGCGCGCCCGCCCCCCCCCCCCCCCCCCCCCCGCCGGGCGCGCATGCTACAGAACGCACCGGGTCCGCAGCCTTAGAACCCCGTAGAAAATGGCATAAAATAACCATACGATGGGCTATAGGGCACGGTGTTGGGCTTTATTTACGGTCATTGGTAAGTCACAGGAGTTAATATATAACACAGACATCAACACTTCAGGAAACTTGAAGGGGGCAGTTCCTGTTAGATAGGAATAGGGAGAGAGAATGGAGAAATGTCCGCTTCAGCTTAGGGTGCAGTTCCTGTTAGATAGGAATAGGGAGAGGGAATGGAGATATGTCCGCTTCAGCTTAGCGTACAGTTCCTGTTAGATAGGAATAGGGAGAGAGAATGGAGATATGTCCGCTTCAGCTTAGGGTGCAGTTCCTGTTAGATAGGAATAGGGAGAGGGAATGGAGATATGTCCGCTTCAGCTTAGCGTACAGTTCCTGTTAGATAGGAATAGGGAGAGAGAATGGAGATATGTCCGCTTCAGCTTAGCGTACAGTTCCTGTTAGATAGGAATAGGGAGAGGGAATGGAGATATGTCCGCTTCAGCTTAGGGTGCAGTTCCTGTTAGATAGGAATAAGGAGAGAGAATGGAGATATGTCCGCTTCAGCTTAGGGGGCAGTTCCTGTTAGATAGGAATAGGGAGAGGGAATGGAGATATGTCCGCTTCAGCTTAGGGGGCAGTTCCTGTTAGATAGGAATAGGGAGAGGGAATGGAGATATGTCCACTTCAGCTTAGGGTGCAGTTCCTGTTAGATAGGAATAGGGAGAGGGAATGGAGATACATGTCCGCTTCAGCTTAGGGGGCAGTTCCTGTTAGATAGGAATAGGGAGAGGGAATGGAGATATGTCCGCTTCAGCTTAGGGGGCAGTTCCTGTTAGATAGGAATAGGGAGAGAGAATGGAGATATGTCCGCTTCAGCTTAGGGTGCAGTTCCCTCAGTCTATTTATTTAAATCTTCACTATACTTTAGGTCGGGGGGCTCAACTCCAGTTCTCAATCCTCCCCCTCTCCAACAGGTCAGGTTTTCTGGATATCCCAGCTTCAGCACAGGTGGCTCCATCAGAGGCTCAGTCTTCAATGGTTTTTATAGACTATACTATCCTGAAAGCCTGACCTGTTGTGGGGGGGGGGGGGAGGGGGCTGGACTTGAGCACCCCAGCATTAGAATACTGTTTCCATCTTCACCCCTCTTTTTTCCCTACTCACTAATATTTCTTCCTTGGGAATTGTTGTGTAATTGCAGACATTGTTCTTGCCCAGTTGTTAACACTGCAGCCGGGAGGACTCTGGGGCTCGGAGGGATCATTAATAATAAACAGTCGGCGGCTCCAAAGTGTGTCCCACTGAGGTGACTTTCACTGGCTTTGTGCTTCTAATACTCACTGTCCAATGAGGTTTTCATATTTTTGGGATACAGCAAAAAAATTGGGCGGTAAATAGGAACAAGGACAGAGTTATTGTCAGGGGAATAAACCGAGTAAAACAATATTACTTAAGTAATAATCCCCGAAGAACAGGGCGTTACTGGCCAATAATGCCCTGGCTGGGTTACCTCGGCTTCGCCTCGGGCCTTCAGCTCTTCCAGCCAGGGCATTATTGGCCAGTAATGCCCTGTTCTGAGGGTATTATTACTATTATAGGTTAAATGTAGGCTTTTTTCATAAATAATAGACACTTTTGTATAGTTATATAGATTTTTTAATTAAAATAAAATGGTAAATACATGAAACCACCTCTATATACGCTTACACTGCAGATATCTATATCCACACACTGCCGCCCCCTCTGTGTACACACACACACAACACAAACACAGCACGACACACACACACACACACACACCACACCACAACAACACACACACACACACACACCCACCAACACAGCTCACACACACACTACGCCTACACACACACACACACACACACACACACAACACAGCAGCTCTAAACACACACACACACAACACAGCAGCTCACACACACACGCACACACACAACACAGCAGCTCTACACACACACAACACAGCAGCTCTACACACACACAACACAGCAGCGCTACACACACACAACACAGCAGCGCTACACACACAACACAGCAGCTCTACACACACACACACACACACACACACACACACACACACACACACACACACACACACACACACACACACACACACACACACTCTGCAAGCTGCTAAAATTCCGGGCATTACTGATTGGATAATGCCCGGAATTTTATCCAATCAGAGAGAAGGGTTTTCAATAATGCCCAGAATTTTACTGCTTTAGCCTGGGGCTGAGTTAGTCATTGTCCATGAAGGCGTGGCTGCGACTTTCGCGCCATACCCCCCATCAGGGTGGGGCTTTCCTGTTGGCGCCACTCCTGGCCAACTTTCTGTAAGTCTATAATCAGCAGAATTTTCTGCACTTGCTCCACGCGGCCTCCAAGGGAGGCGGGAGCTGCCATTTTGATTCGCACTGTCAGTCTCTTTGAACGTTGAGGTAGCGTTTAACTGTTTGTATGCCGACTGACAGGCAACTTCATCATTTTCTCCACATATCACGGTAATGTCCTCCTCAGTATCCTCAGGGGCAGTACCCCTAGGTCCTAGGCAGGACCAAAACGGCACGGCCACAGCTTTCACGCCACTCCACAGCAGGCTAGCCAAAGTCACATCAGTAGTTTGCTCTTCAGCGGAACGCACACCACATGCGCTCCCTCCATCTGCCTCCGTCCGCCATTTTGGACTTTCCGCTCCGCACGGATCCTCCATTCTTGCGGTCGCCATTTGGTCGCTGTATTTACTGTGATTGTACATGGAGCTCCTCTCTGCGGGGCAGCTACCATACCGGTACAATAAAGATTGCCTTGATGCACCACCTTGTGTACCTAATGTAGGCTGGACTCATGTTTGCACTACCTCAGGCTAGGCTCACTCTATCTGTGTCTGCTGTATCTCCTTCCTACCAGTCTGTGCTCCCTTCGGTAAGTGGTCTGGAATGGGCTAGAGTACACTGGGGCTTCCATGCAGTACTTAGGCGTCTACCTACTGTTGGCTAGCCTAGCGCTGACCCTCTCCAGAATTCCTGACCACGTTAACAGGCTATCCCTTCAGGCATCCTACCACTAGCACTGCCTCAAGGTGACTACGACAGCTATAGCCCCTCTCAAAACCTCCAACTCCTCTCAGGCCCCTAGGTCGTCCCTGCGAGCTGACAATACTCCATCAGCCCCCTGACTACCCCTAGGTCCGTCCCAACACAGCACAAAGTGGCAGCATACTCTCCCTGTTTCCTAGTGTGCCTAGCAAATGCCTGTCCTGTTGACAGGTATCTCAGCAGCGCCACCAAATGTAACGGGTTTTCTGTATGGCCTGACCCACCCAATCTCACATTGGCCCCTGTGGTCTAACCAGTCCCCATTACATGGTCGTGTCTGGTGGTGCACCTGTTGGCAACAGGACTCCTGAGTCTCCCGCATGATATTGTGTGGGGATTGCCAACCCAGACAGGCAGCTGAGGTAGTGTTCGTGAGTCCTACCTATATCCAGTGCAGCGCCTCCACCTCATCAGGATCTCTACGTCCGCAGGAAGATGTGACTGATGAGGAACTCCTCTGTGGTGCTTCCTCCTGTGCAAGAACTTCACACCCACACAGCAAGGATTTGTTGAACTTGAGCATCTTTATTGTATGTGCGGTATGGGCTAGCTGCCCCTCGCAGTGATGAACTCAGCCGCACATCTCGGTGTGTGATCCCTTCAAAGGTACACCCTCCCAATGGAGTGGGATCCCCTCTCCCCTTAGGGAGATCACCCCTGTGCCAGGTCCCTGGACACAGTATGGCGTTGATAGCTTGATGCTGATTGATATAGAACGGGGCCACTAGTTACAGCACTAGCGAGCCTCTTTCCCCAAGTCTCAACGCAGACCTGCTCCTACTCCAACACACTAACTTTGAGCAGTGCTGTGTCTTATATCTCTCAAGTGGCAGGCACATCTCTGATGTCACTAATGGTGGACTCAGAGTATGTAGCCACTCCCATCCACACATAGGGCACCTCACCAGGGTGTGAGGGCAAACCAACATGATTACTGCTGGCATCCCTGTAACTTACCAGGCCTTACTGCCAGCAGGAGAGGAAACTGCAGTCCATTTTACAGCATGGCTACATGTGTAACCGGTTTTTCCCGCCCTCTGGGAGATGTCACTGTTACCTGTACTCTCGCTGTGCTGTACCTGTGTATATGTATGTAACAGGTGTTCCCCCGCCCTCTTGGAGATGTCACTGTTACCTGTACTCTCACTGTGCTGTACCTGTGTATATGTATGTAACTGGTATTCCCCCGCCCTCTGGGAGATGTCACTGTTACCTGTACTCGCTGTGCTGTACCTGTGTTTATGTAACAGGTGTTCCCCACCCTCTGGGAGATGTCACTGTTACCTGTACTCTCGCTGTGCTGTACCTGTGTATATGTATGTAACAGTTGTTCCCCAACCTCTGGGAGATGTCACTGTTACCTGTACTCTCGCTGTGCCTGGACCATGTTGTATATTGTTAGTTGGAACAGGTGTCCCCCCGCCCTCTGGGAGATGTCACTCGTTACGTCCCGCTTGCTGTACCTGTGTTTATGAACAGGTGTTCCCCACCCTCTGGGGAGATGTCACTGTTTACTGTACTCTCGCAATGTGCTGTACCTGTGTATAGTATGTACGTGTTCCCCACCCTTGGGAGAAATTGTCACGTTACCTGTTACTCTAGATGTGATGTACCTGTGTATATGTATGTAACAGGTTGTTCCCCCCCGCCCACTGGGAGATCTGCACTGTTACCTGTAATCTCACTGTCGCTATACCGGTGTATATGTATAAAGGTGTTCCCATCTGCTCTCTGGCAGATTAGGTCACTGTTACCTGTACTCCTGCTGTGCTTGTAAATTTGTTGTATATGTAACAGGGTTACCCCGCCTGGGAGATTGTCAATGTTACCTGTACTCGCGCTGTGCTGTACTGTGTATAGGTACAGGTTTCCCCTCCCTCTGGAGATGTCAATGGTACCAGTACTCTTGTTGTGCTGTACCTGTGCTATATTTATATAACGGCTCACCCCGCCCTTGGGAGCATGTCACTGTACCTGTACTCGCTGTGCTGTACCTGGGTACTGTCACAGGTGTTTCCCCCCCTGGGAGATGTCACTGTTACCTGTTACTCTCGCGTGCTGACCTGGTTATGTATGTTCAGGTGTTCCCCCGGCTCTCTGGGACGATGTCACGTTACCAGTACTTTGTTGTGCTGTACTGGTATATTTATTATAACAGGTGCGCCCCCCGCTCTGGGAGATGTCACTGTTACCTGTACTCTCGCTCTGATGTAACTGTGCATATGTATGTAACAGGTGTTCCCCCTCCCTTTTTTTTCTTTGGGAGAGTCACTGTACTCTGTACAATCGCTGTGTGCTGTTTACCGGTGATAGGGAACCGGTGTTCCCCCGCTTCTGGGAATGCAACTGTTTTACCTGTACTACCTCCCGTGCGGTACTGTGAGATGTACAGGATTGCCGAATGTCCGCCGACATAGGGGATTGAAGATATTAGTCTGTACACATTCTATAGGACAGAGCTTCCCGTTATCCAGGAGCACTAACAGTGCAGGTGTTACTGCTTCTGCTCATTAGCACAGGTGTAACTGCTTCCGCTCATTAGCACAGGTGTTACTGCTTCCGCTCATTAGCACAGGGTGACGCTCCGCTTTTCATTAGCAAGGTGTTACTGCTTCCCACTCATTAGCACAGGGTGTTACTGCTTCGCTTCATTGCACAGGTGTTACTGCTTCCGTCATCATAGCACAGGTGTTTACGGCTCCGCTCATTAGCACAGGTCGTTCTGCTTACGCTCATTAGCACAGGTGTACTGCTTCCGCTCATTAGCACAGGTGTAACTGCTTCTTCCTATTAGCCAAGGTGTTACTGCCTTCGCTCATTAGCACAGGTGTTGTTGTAACTGCTTAAGATAGTAGACCAGGTGTTACTGCTTCCGCTCTTAGCACAGGTGTTCCGGTGTACCGCTCATTGACAGGTGTTACTGGCTATCGACTCATAGCACAGGTGTTAATGCTATACTTCCATTCGCACAGGGTTACTGGCTATATTCCCTCTAATTAGCACAGGTGTTACGCTATCCGCTCATTAGACACAGGTGTTCTGCTATCCGATAATTAGCACAGGTTGTTGTGCTTCCGCTCATTAGCACAGGTGTTATGCTTCCGCCATTAGAACGTGTGTTATGCTTACGTCATTAGCAAGTGTAACTGCTTCCGATCTTAGAACCAGGGTGTACCTGTCGCTCATTAGCACAGGTGTTCGGGCTGTCCGCTCATTAGCACAGGTGGGTTAATGCTATCCGTTCCTAGCCACAGGGGTTACTTGCATCTTCTCATTAGCACAGGTGTTACTGCTATCTATCATTAGCAAGTGTTCTGCTATACGATACATTAGACCACAGGTGTTACACTTTGCATCCTGCTAATTAGCACAGGTGTTACTGCTTCCGCTCATTAGCACAGTGTTAACTGCTTCCGCTCATTAGCACAGGTGTTAATGCTTACGCATCATTAGCACAGTGTAACTGCTGATCCTCTCATTAGCACAGGTTTGTTACTGCTACTACTCATTAGCAAGGGTTACTGCTTCCCCTCATTAGCACAGGTGTTACAGGATTTAAATCCTGCTCATTAGCACAGGTGTTACTGCATCCTCTCATTAGCCACAGGTGTTACTGCTTCCCTTCATTAGCACAGGTGTTACTGCTTCCGCTCCATTAGCACAGGTGTTACTCAACCTCATTAGCAAAGGTTGTATGCTCCTCTCATTAGCACAGGTTTAGTGCTTCGCTCATTAGCACGGTGTTATGTCCGCTCATTAGCACAGGTGTTACTGCTATCCTCTCATTAGCACAGGTGTTATGCTCTCTCTCATAGCACAGGAGTACCTGAACAGGTGTACTGCTATCTGCTATTAGCAGGGTGTAATGCTATCCGCTCATGTAGCCACAGGGTGTTACTGGCTATCCGCTATTAGCCACAGGTTGTATGATTCCGCAGCCAGTTATCTCGCTCATTAGCACATTTAGCTCAGTAGTTCAACAGGGCTTCCGATCATTAGCACAGGTGTGTAAGGTACGGCTTGCGGTATGCTATGCATTAGCAACAGGTGTTACGTTGCTAATTCCGCTCATTAGCACAGGTGTACTTTATCATTCATTAGCCACAGCTGTTACTGCTATACGCTATTTAGCACAGGTGTTACTATATCCGCTCATAGCACAGGTGTTACTGCTATCCGCCTTAGCACAGGGGTTAAGGCTATTCCGTAGTAGCACAGGTGTTGTTACTGCGATCCGCTCATTAGACAGGTGGTATGCTATCCGCCATTAGCACCGGTGTTATGCTATCCTCTATTAGACAGGTGTTACGGCTATCGCATCTTAGACAGGTTGTTACGGGCATCCTATTAGCACAGGTGTTACGGATATCCTTCATTAGCACAGGTGTTTAAAGCCTATCCCCCCATTCATTAGCCCAGGTGTTAAGGTTATCCGTCATATAAGCACAGGTGTTACTGCTATCCTCTCATTAGCACAGGGGTTACGGCTATCCTCTCATTAGCACAGGTGTTACTGCTATCCTCTCATTCAGCACAGGTTTAAGGTAGCCTTTCATTAGCACAGGTTTAAGGAAGCCTCTCAATTGCACAGGACTTTCAGGATCGCCTCTCCTTAGCACGGCTTTAAGGGAACGGAACGCCTATCATTTAGCAAAGGATTTAAGGCCGCCTCGCCTTAGCACAGTTTAAGGTAGGCCTCTCCGCTTAGCCACAGGATGTAAGGATCGCCTCTCTTAGCCCGGTTTAAGGAAAGCTCTCATTAGAACAGGATTTAAGGATCGCAGCGACATGAGCGTGGAGTACCCACGTCTTTGTGTCTTGTATGCTAGTCCAGAGCACAGGTTTACAGTATACCTCTCATTAGCACAGGGGTTTAAGGATAGCTCTCCATTAGCACAGGTGTTACAGGGATGCCTCTCTTTCGCAAGGTAGATTTAAGGTATGCCTTCTCATTAGCACAGGTGTTACTGCTATCCTCTCATTAGCACAGGTGTTACTGCTATCCTCTCATTAGCACAGGTGTTACTGCTATCCTCTCATTAGCACAGGTGTTACGGCTATCCTGCTCATTAGCACAGGTGTTACGGCTGTCCTCTCATTAGCACAGGTGTTACTGCTTCCGCTCATTAGCACAGGTGTTACTGCTATCCTCTCATTAGCACAGGTGTTATGGCTATCCTCTCATTAGCACAGGTGTTACTGCTTCGGCTCATTAGCACAGGTGTTAAGGCTATCCTCTCATTAGCACAGGTGTTACTGCTTCCGCTCATTAGCACAGGTGTTACTGCTATCCTCTCATTAGCACAGGTGTTACTGCTATGCTCTCATTAGCACAGGTGGCCCAATAATTTTTGCTGAATCACTTGTGCCCATGCCGGGGTATCCTGGAAACCTGCACTGTTAGTGGTCCTTGGGGATCGGAGCTGGTAACCTCTGCTCTGCAGCATAAAGGAGGGGTGTCCTGAAAATAATAGGCTATCTGAGTCTTTGACTGAGCCACTGATTGAGCCACTTGTGCTGAAGCATGGATGTCCTGATAACCTGACTTCTTGGGGGGGAGTCTTTAGGACTGGTGTAGAGAACCGCTGTTTTAGGGTAGATTTGCTAATTCCGTTTTGTTTGCCTAGCTATATTAGTGTAAAAATGTTCGCTTGTAAGTCCTGGATATCTTTAGTAGAGATTGTGGGATTGGGAGGATACAGAATAAATAGACAAATGGAAGCTATAAAATATTATAGGTAACAGAACAAAACCTTCTCGGAGGATATCAATGTTCCCTGCTCGGACGTAAATATAAAAACCCTACAATTTGCACGTAGACATCGGCCAAAGTTCCAATCCCAATTCAAAACTGTCCTCGTACGTTTCACTTTGTGCGCGTTTGTCTCAGGTGCCTCACATTTTTATTTGTTATTATTTGACTCTGCGGAAATATCTTCCTTTTGGTGTTAATGCCACCCTTTAGTACATTTTTTCCTTCTTCCTTGGGCTTTTTAAACCTTTGATATTTGAATAGAAACAACTTCCTTTCTTCTCGTAAAGGTAATGATTTTTCTGCCTAATTAACTGGTGACCGCTGCTGAATAGTTTGAAATGACCCCCTTCGCCCGCCTTTTGTTAACCAAAGCCGCTCTCCTTGATGTACTTGCAGTCTGCGGCAGTCGGCCCAGTTACACTTCATCGACATCTCGTATCGTTGGTGGGAACGCTTCTGCTGCAGGACAGTGGCCGTGGCAGGCCAGTCTCACCTTCCAAGGGATCCACTTGTGCGGAGGGTCCCTGATTACTTCTCAGTGGATTGTAACAGCCGCTCACTGCGTTTATGAGTAAGTATCCACTGGTAGTGTAAGGGTTATTTGTACTTGGTGTTTCTTAACTCTGTGATGTGGCTGGAAAAACAGCTTCCAGATTGAACAAAGAACAGGTGTCCCGTTACAAGTAGTTATTTTCTATGATAAGGTGGTTTTCCAACTGGAAAACGTCAGTAAATAGAACCCTATATCTTTATGACTACCCACATATGGTATAAACTCAATATATATTGGTACCGTATGTATGCTGCCGGGATCATCGTAGGCTGTTCAAAATAGAATCATAAATAAATATGAAGAATAAAATAGTGAAGACTAATGCCTATATTCTTTATCAAATTATTAATGTATACGAGTTGCTTTTCCCATCAAAGTTTCAACAAACAGGTTTATTACATATTTTATTTTTGCAGAACTGAGATGGATTTGGTAAATAAGTGCACACCGATGTACAGTAGTAAGACTTAACGGAGTGATGGTGCATTGCGGCCACTTTGCGGCTATCACTCTCGCGGTCGGGAGGACAGTAACTCAGTGGGGGTTTCCTGCTTCTGAATGGCACTACCGCAGTATTAATCCTACCAGGCTGCCACCAGTCTGTGAGAGCTGCGCTGAGTGAGCAGAGAGAAGCGGCCCCTCTCTGTGTCTCCCCGCACAGCTCTTACAGCCAAGATCTGAGAGAAGCGGTCCCTCTTTGTGTCCCCTCGCGTAGCTCTTACAGCAGAGAGATCAGAGAGAAGCGGTCCCTCTCTGTGTCTCCCCGCACAGCTCTTACAGCAGAGAGATCAGAGAGAAGCGGTCCCTCTCTCTGTGTCTCCCCGCACAGCTCTTACAGCAGAGATCAGAGAGAAGCGGTCCCTCTCTGTGTCCCCTCGCGTAGCTCTTACAGCAGAGAGATCAGAGAGAAGCGGTCCCTCTCTCTGTGTCTCCCCGCACAGCTCTTACAGCAGAGAGAGCAGAGAGAACCGTCCCTCTCTGTGTCTCCCTGCACAGGTCTTACAGCAGAGAGATCAGAGAGAAGCGGTCCCTCTCTCTGTGTCTCCCCGCACAGTTCTTACAGCAGAGAGCAGAGAGAAGCGGTCCGTCTCTGTGTCCCCCCGCGTAGCTCTTACAGCAGAGAGATCAGAGAGAAGCGGCCCCTCTCTGTGTCTCCCCGCACAACTCTTACAGCAGAGAGATCAGAGAGAAGCGGTCCCTCTCTGCCCCCCCGCGTAGCTCTTACAGCAGAGAGATCAGAGAGAAGCCATCCCTCTCTGTGTCTCCCCGCGTAGCTCTTACAGCAGAGAGCAGGGAGAAGCCGTCTCTCTCTGTGTCCCCCCGCACAGCTCTTACAGCAGAGAGAGCAGAGAGAAGCCGTCCCTCTCTCTGTGTCTCCCTGCGTAGCTCTTACAGCAGAGAGATCAGAGAGAAGCAGTCCCTCTCTCTGTGTCTCCCCGCACAGCTCTTACAGCAGAAAGAAGCGGTCCCTCTCTCTGTGTCATCCCGCACAGCTCTTACAGCAGAGAGATCAGAGAGAAGCCGTCCCTCTCTGTGTCTCCCTGCACAGCTCTTACAGCAGAGAGATCAGAGAGAAGCGGTCCCTCTCTCTGTGTCTCCCCACACAACTCTTACCGCAGAGAGATCAGAGAGAAGCCGTCCCTCTCTGTGTCTCCCCGCACAGCTCTTACAGCAGAGAGATTAGAGAGAAGCCGCCCTCTCTGTGTCTCCCCGCACAGCTTTTACCGCAGAGAGATCAGAGAGAAGCGCTCCCTCTCTCTGTGTCTCCCCGCAAAGCTCTTACAGCAGAGAGATCAGAGAGAAGCCGCCCTCTCTGTGTCTCCCCGCACAGCTCTTACAGCATGGAGATCAGAGAGAAGCGGCCCCTCTCTGTGTGTCTCCCCGCACAGCTCTTACAGCAGAGAGACCAGAGAGAAGCGTTCCCTCTCTGTGTCTCCCTGCACAGCTCCTACAGCAGAGAGATCAGAGAGAAGCGGTCCCTCTCTGTGTCCCCCCGCGTAGCTCTTACAGCAATGTTTTCTATTATTATTTTTGTACATAGGATTGAAGCAAGGGAGCTCCTGGGACTCCCTGCTTACCGAGGTTCCGACCTCCATAGGGAGTGCCTGTATCTCCTGCAAGTTTAAATCCCCCACGTCATGGCCCTTTTGACCAGGACATTTAAACGCCCTGTAACACAGGAGTAATCCCTGTTCAAATAATGTGCCTTTAATCTAGCAGTGTGGTGGTTAACTGCTGGTAGTCAATTAATAAACACCACCTGCCTGATTTAGATTGCTTACAAAAGCCTGTCTGTTGAGACAGGAAGTGACTCCTTAGCTCACTTGTGAGCTGAACTTTGGAGACAGAGCAGAGGTTCTTGAGTCTCCAAGGAGAGACTGACCAAGAGAACACAGATCTCTGGAGCTGAAGCAGGGGAAACTTCTAAACCTGAATGCTGACAAACCCTGAAGAAAAGGTAGCAACCAGGGACAGAGAAGATTTTCCCTCCAAACTACAAGGAACAGATAAGACTTTTATTACAAGACTTTTTATATCTGTTCATGTCATGCTATGTGTTTGGGGCTGGGAGACATGCTTAACTAAGGGAGTTGTGAATTGCATATTATTTCACTAGAACCACTCCCAAGTGAATATAAGCTGTGTTTCCCCCTTGTTTGGATGGTTTCCTGATATTAAGGAAAAGGCACAATAAAGCCTCGTTATAATTTCACCTTATAAAGTTTCCAATTGTGTACCTCTGTGAACGTCCGTCTACATGCCCCAACATACCTTTTCCCCTACAGTGGTCCTTGCCTCCATGCCTCGGGAATCAGCGGTTCCCTTGAGTGGAGATTAATGGGGTTCAGCTCCAGAGACCCCGTGCTTCAAACCTATGAAAAAACAAAAAAAGGTTCATTCACTTAGTGGCTAACCGCTAAGGTAATTAGAAGGTTAACCCATCCTGCCATCCAAACAAACATACCTCCCTCCCCTTTAAACTAATGCCAAATATCCGTATTAGCCACGTGCCTACCTAATCCATCAAAGGGGGCATAGATATTCACATTGCCAAACAATGAACACCTTAAATAAATACAATGAAAGTAGAACTTACCCCTGCCGGGTGAAGGCTGTCCTCCTCCTCCTCCTCAGGGGCACCATCAGTTCCATCCAATCAACTACCCCCTTCACCCAGCCCCCAACAACCCACCCCCTATACAGTTATGGGAAATATCCCTATTACCAAAGTGTGGCTAATAGGGATATTGCCCATAGAAAAGCATTAAATAATAGACATTACAATAAAATAATAATATAACCAAATGCTAGCCATTAAATCCATTGATTGACAATGTGGCTACATAAGCCATCAATACACAGATTGCCAAACAATGAACACCCCAAATGGAAGTATTACTTACCCTTCCCAGGATGAAGGCTCATCCTCCACAACAACATCAGATCCATCCAATAAAGGGCCAATGTCCAACCGTCAAAATAAATCCAAAAAACAATCCATGTCAAAGGCACAAACAATCAGCTACACCAAATACATCCAAAAAGAATAAAACATTATCTTTGTCCATGGCACTACCCCCCCCTCCCCCCCAAGGAACCCCAATCACTTAAAATAGATCCAAGTTCATGAAGAGAAGTTGAGGATCCTCCGTTGTTTGCGATCCCTTGGTTGAAATCTAACTGTATATGCCGATTACGTGGTTATCCTAAAACTCCCTTCAAAGGAAACTAAATAAGACCCCCTTCTGAGCATGCTCTTGGCGCCCCCACGTAAATCTCCAGTAACACCTTCATGGCTTGGGGACAAAAAAAAATTGCTTTCCTTTTGAATCAAAAGATGCCAGAATATAGGGAATACCACATAACTTAATTTCTATCATACCTGGAAGGATGCCACTTTCACTGTTGCATTGGTATAATTAAAATACACATGTGGATATCCAACTTGATATGGTTCATGCTAAGTTTGAGAGGCAAACAGATATCTGAACTTTGCCTCCTCACAATCATGGATTGTTTAGCACCATTTAAGTTATCTGGACATACATGTTACAAAGATGTATTTGTTATTCTTGATAATCGCTGTCAGTTTCCCGATATCTTTATATTTAGTAAATTTACACAATCGTGTGGAATATCTTCCTGGCCACACCCTCTGTGGTTTCCAGAACTCTCAAGGATTTCCTTTTATTATATTACATTAAAAGGGTTTGTGCTTATTTCTACTGCCAGAAAGACTTGTGGCTCCAGGTTTCAATTCCTCACTTTCCAAAACCAGGCTTGGCCCCAGATAACCTCACTTCCAGACAAACTCAGAAAGCCGCTGACCTCAATAAAAACAACACATGTATTTGTAAACTGTAATTTGTAACTCAAGAGTGTATGTTAGTGTGACAGGGGACTTATCTCTGTTTAAAAATGTGCCTCTAATCCAGCAGTGTGGTGGTTAACTGCTGGTAGACAATTAACCAACACCACCTGGCTGATTACAGGTATCAGAAAAAGCTTGCCTCTGAGACAGGAAGGGAGATTCTTCCTGAGCTCACACTGAGTTGAGCTGACCCAGGAAGCAGAAAGACTAGGGATTTCCTTAGTCCCACATGTGGGGCTGACCAATGAAACGCTGCACACACACAGATGTCTTGAGCCTGCTAAAAGAGACTGCACGCTGCCAGCAAGACACAGGGGACAATACTTCTAAACCTGGATCCTGACATTGCCTTATCGAACAAGGGTGTGGACACCAGGAGAACAGAGGAGCCTTCCCCTACAACTACAGAGACATAGACTTTTCTTTAAGACTGTTATCTATGTCTATATACTATATATATATATATATATATATATATATATATATATATATATATATATATATAATATATATAATGTCCTATGATTTGGGCTGGTGAATCGCTGGGCTAACCACGCAGTTAAAGAGAGCTGAACTATAAGTGTATATATACTCCAAATTGGAGCAGATTTTTGTTTGCTGATTTTCACGTTTGCTGTGTTTAAAGCGACGGGCGCAATAAAGCCTTATTTTAATTTCACCTTAAAACAGTCTCCATCGCATACCTCTGCACATGTCCTCTTACAGTTAGTTTATTCAAATCTGAATTTTTCTTGGCCTTATCATGACAATCACTGGGGAGCGTTACACCAGCAGGGGGTTGACAAGGCTGAAAATGGTGTGTGTGTGTGTGTGTGTGGTGTGTGTGTTTGGTGTGGGGTGTGTGTGTGGTTGAGTGTGTGTGTGTGTGTGTGTGTGTGTGATTTGCTGCAAACTAATCAGTAATCACTTCTTGTGTCAAAGTGGTTAAGTTGGTGCAGTCTTCAACCAGGTGACTCGTGTTATCTAGAATACAGTTTATTTCATTTGTTATTCCATTAAGTCTATTCAATGTCCTAGTTGGGTTCTTCTTGAAGGATAAATTCATGATATAGACGTTTTGACATTATACAGTACATATTTTACTAATCTGTCTTTGCGTTCATTCCTGTTGCCATAACCAGACTTCTTTCTACTGGGCACCAATCTGTGCATTGCATCTCCCGTAATGATCTTGAGGCGATAATATCCTATGTTGTTAGGTTCGTTGATTTCATGGTAGAAGTCTTTCACTTGATTGTCTGTGTGACTTGATGTTGGGGCACACATTTGGGTAATTTCAACTTGTAGTTCGGTCAAATAAGTAAGGAGTCTGGCTGTTCATTCTGATACATTTTAATTCAGTGCCGGACCGAGTCATTATTGCGCCCAGGGTGAACTGAAACGTTAGCACCCCTGTAAAACAATTTTATTTTTACAGCGGCATCAATTTTTTGTGTGCTCAGCCACAGGGCTTGCTCTGACGTCATTAGTGAGAGTGCCGTGTGTGCGCCCGTCCAGCAGGGTACATGTGCAGCCGCTCCCTGCCTAGCTGGACACGTGAGCCCCCGCAGAGTGCTCAGCGTGGATACCATCAGCCAGGACACATTCTTGAATATCCTGCGCACCGCAGGGTGTGTGGTGGTGTGTCCTGACTGATGGCGGCAACGCTGGGTCTCCTGTGCGCGAGGGACACGTCGGAGCGGTGGCACCCTGTGGCTGGCGGGTTCATGTAGTAGGGGTGGTTGAGGATGGTGCATGGTACCACTTTCATGTTGGCGCCCAGGTCAAGTACCCGGCCAGCCCGCCCCTGCTTTAATACTTCATTATGTTGTTTATCTATTTCTTGTTAATTGAATAAGTCTACTCCATCGATTCTTCCATTTTCTGTACCTCTATAATATAGTAAATATGAACTTTTGAGCTCAATGAGGCCTTCCCTTTTTACTCGAATTGACAGCATTATCCAATATAATATTGTCAAGCTCACCTTCCAGTTCTTGCAGTGCTGCTGCACTAGAGTCCTGTAGTTGTAGGTAGCCAGATTTAGGGTTGAATAACAGCTGGTTTTTAACCTCCACAAATAGATGAAAGAGGGAAGCATATTTCAGAGAAAGAGGTAATGTTGTTAAGCTGCATGATAGCAGACTTGGAGGAAATGTTAGGAAGAAGTCCTTCACAGAAAGGATGACGGATTCGTAGAATAGCCTCCCCACAGAGATGTCAAATATAGTAAGGGAATTGCAAAATGCTTGGGATAGGCATAAGGTTATTCTAAAAATGAAAAAAGCCAAGGATCTATCAGGAAATTAGGCACCCAAGGTGTCAGGAAGGTCCTGCCACGAAGGTCCTGCCATGGGTCCTTGAATTCTGTCTTCAACTCTGGTTGTTCTCCTTCCAGGAGTTCATCGACTCTGCCACTGGGATTGCTGTTTGCCGGCTGCTAAATCTCTTCAGAGAACTCTCAAAGGCTATGGCCCCAGTGTGCGCGTGGCGCCCACGATGGGGGTAACTGGCAGCGCTCATTCCCGGCATCAGAGTGATCTGTGGACTCCTGTAAACTCGCAACAGGGAGGCGTGGCGGGGGCACATCCATGACGTCATTGGCTGAACCTCCGCCGTGACGTGGCCAACACTCGGCCACCACGGCAAAAGACAAAAATCTTGTCTTTTCGCAAAGGCGGTCGCGCATTGCGCTTACTACCCGTGCGCACACACGCCTACTGGGGCCTGTCCCATAGAGGGTTGTATTTGTGTGCGGTGCGCATGCCATCACACGCACAGCCGCGGCCACTGGGGACAAGCCTAAAGCTGCGTCCATGGTGTTCGAGCGGCGTCATGCTCGCTTGTAGCTGGAGCGATACACGGCATGTATGATTGTGCAATGAAGGGCGTGCCGGGAGGCTTTCCCATGACTTCGCATGAGCGGTTCACTATCATTGGATGTACCACGCACGTGACCCGGCAGTCGTCGACCCGGGCATGCGCGGTCTTTGGCCACGCTCATTGCCCAATGGCTCACACGATAACTATGGACGCGGCTATGATGCAAGAACTGGCGCGTGGGACAGCGCGCGTGGCTCTAACAAAACGCAGGGGATCTATGGGGCTGGCCATAGTGCACGCGCGAGGAAGCGCAATGGTGCGGCAGATTTTTCATCTGACAAATTATTTCGTTTTGGTCGCGTGACGGCCGGGTCATGTCCGCAGTTCAGCCAATGAGGGTGAACCAGCCTCGTGAAAGCCATGAGGACGCCTCCACCACGCCTCCCCATCACTGTGGCTCACAGATCGCTCGGCTGACAGGTGCTCGCTATGCCACGAGTTCCTTTCGCTCGCGAACGCCCACTATATCCGAGTTCCTGATGGGCTCATCTCCAGCACTTGTCTCTGGTTAATGTAGCCCATGTACCCCCACCCCTAAGTGAGATTGGGGGGGGGGGGTTATACCTTCTCCAGCTACCTCTAGGTGTTGGGGCTGTATACCTGTTGGCAACAGGAGGGTGAAGCGCTCCGCGGTGGTGGGGGGAGAACCAGGACAGGAGGGACAGGTACCTTGATCTCACTTGGTGCAAGGCCTCCAGCCAGCAAGGATCCCTTGTAAATATTCAGGGGATGGACCCCTACTGACACTCCTTCATTCACAGAGACAACAGGAACACACAGCATGTCTTTTTCTGGTATTTATTGGCAGTCAGCTCCAGGATAGAGAATAGCAGGCTTCACATATTCATCAACATCATCTGCTTCTTTCTCTCCCTATCTCTCTACCTCAGAGCCCTGCCTTAAGCAGCATAATTCCCTTCCCTCCCAACCCCTCATGGGTGGGAGGGAGAGACTGTTCTCTCTCTTTTCTAACAGACTTCTTCTTGAACTCTCTTCCAGAACTCAACTCAACTAATTTGGGAGGATGTCACACTTTTGTCATCTTTGGGGAGTGTCTCTAACTCTTACTCATAGCAAGCCAGAGCCGGATACAGATTGGCCCAGACACATCAGGGGGCGTTCCAACCAATATCCACCCCTCAGATTGACATCCTCAGAAGTTGCTAGGCCTGCCCTTGAATACTGATACAATATTCAAGGCTGTAATACACATACAGGCCTTAGGAAGAAATTAACCTTTCCACTGCCTGCACTAACAGGACTGACAGAGGAAAGGCCCAGGGAAATTATATAGCTGCCGGAAGGCTAGGCTATTTTAACAATCAGCCCCAAATAAACCTCCTCTTCCTGTGCTTCCCTGCCTGTTTATTGTGGCTCTTCCCAGTACTCAAGCTTACTGCTTCCTGGTTGCCTCTTACTTACTTTTGCTGTGTTCCAGACCCTGCTCGGACTTCACTACCCTTACATCTCTCGAGCTCTGACCTCTTCATGGACTCCACTCTCTGCCTGCCGCCAGCCCTGACGTCTACTGATCGCTACCCACCTGCTTGCCTGTCCCAGCTCGGTGGACTAAGTTGTCTGCTATCCAATGCTATGTTTCTTAGCACCCTCGGCCATCATGACTTCTTTCTGAATGCCGCCAAGCCCAGGGACATCCTACATAGCCTGCAGAGAATGATGGCCATCTCACTGCTTTATAGTATCTTTCATATTTGAGGGTAGAGACGTTACTTGTAATGCTGGCAAGTACTTTTCCGACTTTAGCCGGGTATATTGCTCAAGGTTAAGTCTGTCAGCACAAGTTCCACTATATATCTTCTTCAACACCGTTACCACCATCCCGCTGCTTTAGGGCAATGAGGTGAGGGCTTGAGGGAAGATAGAAGAAAACGGATGAGAGAGAGAAGGCAGAGACGCACGTAAATACTTCCACAAAGAATTATAATAAAACTTATAAAGGATGTAGCTGTAAGCGGAAAGAAAACCGGAGGAATTGGTAACAAGAAACCGGATCAGGTGAGACCGTTACTGAGGACTACAAGAAATGAAGCAGTCCCACCACACCACAAAGATGTCACTTACAGAGCGTGTCACTGAAAATGTAACCGCGATACAGTGAGCAAGACTGCCGGAGATAACCAAAGTTTCTAGAAGACGAAACAGCGACTTATGACTAGGACGAGGCAAGTGATAAACTTAGTGTGTGTCTAATTATACATTGTGGCGAGGTTTGTGGGCCCTCCTGTTAGTTTGAGCTCACCCATCTCGCCTCTATTAAATCTGCAGGTCCAAGTACACACAGGTAATCACCGAAGTCCTGAGCGATGTCTTCCCCCCGGAGACAGGGGGCGATAACCTTTGCTGTAGCATCAAGCGTGGGAATTATATCTTTTTTCTTGCACTTTATTTTTCACTATATTTACTTCTGTTTTTTAACCAGTTGTAACTGCACTGTGGCTCACACACAGCACATATAATGCTTCTACATTTGAACTCCATAGACACTGCATACATGTCCCACATTCCATGCGGTTATTTTGTTTCCACTTTGTTTCCACTCTCTATGCAGGGGAGTAAATACAAAAGGACACAGTATAGAATTAATAGTGTAGGTACCTCCTGAAAGGGTTAACCTCGACGTGCTTGCAGGCTTGCCGTGTTTTGGCCAAAAGACTGAACTGTATGAGCCATACTTATGGGAAGAAGAAACATATAGACATGAAAGAAACAATTTGTCATATTGGATGTGCGTTGGGAATTTCTTTCTACTTTCAATCCATTACAAGATGAAGATACTCACTATTCAACTGCAGCAGACCCTGGATTCTGCCCAGGCTGGCGAGCACGTGGGATTCCATAGTGAATACAACACAAAGGACCACACCCAAGCTGTACAAAGAGGGATTTCTTCAAGCACTGAATACGATCTATCACTCATTTTAGGATGTGAAGATCATCATTTTGATGCTATCCAAACCTTAGCAATGTTAATGCATTAAGAAGACCACATGTTGAAGTGTTCATTGATATTCAAAGGAACATTTACGAGAATGTAACATCAACCATTAGATTACATGAAGATACAAGCAAGATAAAGCATCAGCCAGGGTGGGCAACAAGGGGGCACCATGAGGATGGAAACCTTATAAATGAATACCGGACAGATCACTTTTGTGCCCCAAAAGGAAAGTGTTTGACGAATGTATTCTGCCTGTACTCACGTATAGATATGGAACTTGGACAAGAAGCATCAAACAATGTAAAAGTATAGAGAGGTGTATGCGTGGTATTACCCAAAGAAACAGGAACACCTTCATGGATTTGGAATCAAACTAAAGTTTGTGACAAGATCCCAAGGGGGAAGGAAGTAAAATGTCAGGAGGAGGATAACACTCATGGGAGCAATGTGATGAAGAGATAATTGCATCTGCAGCACCAGCAAAATCATTGGGCAGACCTTCATCCACCAGTGGGTTGACAATGGCTGGAGACGATGATTATAATGTACACAGATGTAGCAGGCATGATTGCACATGCGGGCTCGTGCCAGGGGGTACTACAGCGCGGTAGCAACGCCAATTTTTCCTGTGCCATTTTTACAATGGTGTCCGCTGGTGCATTGTGTGTGTCTTCCTGCAACGCGCCAGCGGAAGCATGGCTGCTATATCTGTATGTGTGTGTGTGTGTGTGTGTGTGTATGTATGTATATGTATGTATGTATGTATATATATATATATATATATCAATGTATGTGTAAATATATATATATATATATATATATATATATATATATATATATATATATTTACACATACATACATACATGCACATAACTATATATATTATCACAGAGAATCCTATTTTCAGGCAGGATTCTGCTGGTGACTCTGGGATCCCACTCTTCACAAGTCGCAGCATGTTCACACCAGAGTTTTGTAGAAGCTTTTGTCTCCCAAGGCTGCTTATTATATCCAGTTTGGCAGCAAGCAGTGACGTTCACTGAGCCGGCCTGATCTTACTAAGGCAGAGATGTATCTTCCCATGTGTGATAGTGACGTTGCAGCACACAGGGAATAAACCATCTGCTCACTCAGAGATTTCTCACATATACATTGTCTAGTTTCTCTCTGGAATTCTTCTGTTGCTGACACCCTGCAGCCCCTCCACTCTTACACCCTATTTTGTCTGTATGTATATCTTCACATTTGATTCTCAAAGCGATTTCAGGTAGCTTCATTGATACAAGAAAAAACATTACTGACACCATCCATGTTGAGGTTCAAAAAATATTTTAGGGTCCCCGACCCCAAAGAACTAATCTCCAGATGTAGCGTCATTTACTTCCTCCGTTGCTGCAATCTGTGGCCTGTGTGTGGCCTGTGTGTGGCATGTCTGTGGCACCCGAGAGCAGTACATGTTGCATGGAGGAGCAGTGTTAATCGTCCCGGGTTAGACCGTCTGTAGGAGCTGTGCAGAGGAGTCACAGAGAGAAGCTGCTTCTCTCTCTGTGTCTCCCCCAGCAGCTGTTACACCGATCCAACATGTGATTATTTTTATACACTGTATTGAAGCAGGGGGTCTCCGGAGGTGACCCTCATTAATTTGAACTACGGAGATCCCCTGCTTCCGGCGACATAGACCTCTCTGTAGGGGGCGCCGGTAGCTACTTAAGCTGGGCCTACATGGCGGGGGAGCTTTAAACCCCAGCCAGAGCGGCTACTAGCAGCACCACCTGCGGAGGGTCTATATCTCCGGAAGCAGGGGGACTCCAGAGTTTAAATTCATGGGGTTCCCCTCCGGAGAACTCCAGCTTCAATACAGTATATAAAAATAATAAACATTAGATCGGTGTACCAGCTGCTCGGAGACGCACAGAGAGACAGCTCAGCGTCCTCAGCGTTGGTTGAAGTCCTCAACTCGGTTGTTTAAAGATCTCTGTAGTAAAAACCTTTATTCTTTATCTTCAGCTTTTAATCTTTTTCTTCTATATAGGGTGCCAACTACTGAGGAGTCATGGGAGTGGGCAACCCTTATATAAGGCGTTCACCACCGCATAGCACATGTCAAGGGGTCATGTGGGAAAGCTACCAATCACATTGCTTGCTTTACCGCGTGCATGCTGCTTTCTCTCGTGGCGTAATGTCACTTTTACGTTATGTCATTGATTCCTTGTATGGGCGGGAACCATGTCTTGATGAAGTAATGTCAGGGGGCGCTTTTTTTTTTAATACACATCGCTTTTACAGTTATTAACAGTAACCCCCTGTCCCCCATTAGTAATGGAGTTTATAAAGAAGAAGCTATTGGCAGAATAATAAGCATCCCTTTATTTTCCGAGGCGGGTAATGGCTGTAATAAGAGAATGAGGCAGGAGAGAAGAGAAACGTCTAGGCATGTGTGTTAAGGAACAGGTTTCTCCAATAAGTGACTGGTGTGTGTTTGTTATTGGGGGAGGTGGGTTATGTGTATTTGGGGGGGGGGGTATTATGTGTATTCAGGGTTATTATGTGTGTTGGGGGAGGAAGTTGTTATGTGTATTGAGGGAATTGTGTGTATTGGGGGTTAGTATGTGTATTGGGGAGATAGTATGTGTAATGGGGGTTAGTATGTGTATTGGGGAGATAGTATGTGTATTGGGAGGTTAGTATGTGTATTGGGGGTTAGTAGGGAACGGTATTATACAAGGGAACGGTATTATACAAGGGAACGGTATACTGAGCTCGTACTTGGCGCTTTTCCTGTTCAATGATAATCCTTTCCTTGCTCTATCTTTGCCGTTAAGTGTCTCGTTCTTTCTTTCCTCTTCCGTTGTGTGAGACAACCAGGGATAGAAGCAAAACTGTAAAGATAAGTTTCGCAGAATTTCCCAGGGCCTTCCATTCAAAATCCGTTCAGCGGTGTAAGATCCACCTGCGTTTGTGGTCGGGTTCCGGAGTCGTTACCTCAGCGGGGTCCCTGTGTACCGGGGTTCCCCGGACAAAGCTGCCAGTATCTTCCGAGTGTTTGGACTCCCGGTTCTGTTTAGGCGTATGGAGCTGCAGCCTAGAAATATTGCAAAGCAAGTATAGACCAACCTCACACTGATGATACCCATCAAGGTTGAAACATGTCTGTGAGTGGTTTGACTTGCTTTGCTAGTCCCATGCTGTGCTTAAAAGCTGTGTGAACGGCGATGCATCAGCTTAAATGGGCTCCATGTGTATGGATATTCCAGGCAAAAGGTGACACAATGTGTGCTCATTTGCATGTCATTTCCCAGAATCCCTTGCTGCAGTGGGAGCACTGTATGCTAGGTGATAATGGTGAAAGGCAGGGGTGCAGACCTGTCTAAGACATGTGAATGTGCTCACAAGTGATATTGTTTATTGGCTATATGCTAACGTTGGAGTTTTTTTGTTGCCTTTTTCACCCACCATAACTTAAAGTCTGTCTGGGTGTCTGTCTGTCTGTCTGGGTGTCTGTCTGTCTGTCTGGGTGTCTCACATCCAGGCTCTGAGTCGGAGACGGGGGGTGAAGAAGAGATGTCGGGTCCCGACCTTAATAGCACAAAGCACAATATAGAAAAACAACCTTAAAAACCCTGCTGCGCACAGAGCTTCAGCTGCGACACGTGACCGTGACACAAGACTTGGTCGATCTGGGGCAAAGAATTGATGAAGCTCTGATTGGTGGAAATGCATCTGCTGAATGCCCGGATGAAGGAACAGACTCCTCATCGATCAGCGGTGTTGATATAGTATTGAACCACAAACAAACCTTGGAAAAAAGATGGAAGACACGATCACAACACTGAAAAAAACAGACCAAGGACCAGAACACCGCCAAACCCGGAAACGAGATCTGATCGAGTGACAGGAGCACATAGAGAACCGCGACTGGAGAAACAATCTCTGGCTCTGAGGGGTCCCGGAATTGATTCTGGAAACAGAAGAATCTAAATGGCTCACCTCTGGCTCCTACCGGACCGTATGGAGGAAGCACTGGTGCTGGACCACTGCCACAGAGCCTTGCGGCCTAGGCCCAAAGCAGGAGACAACCCCAGAGAAATTATTATCTGCTTCCATTATTACAGAACAAAATAATCAGTTCTTGTGCCGCTGCGGGGTCAGTGGGACCTGGCATTGAGAATCGTTCACTACACGTTTTCCAGGATCTCTCTCCCGAGCTATTCTTGCAAGAAGGCATAGCCTGAACCTGATCACGGAGGTGCTGCTGGAGAAGAGGGTGAGGTACCGCTGGGCCTTTCCCTTCAAACTGCTGGTCATCAAGAGCGGCGCAGTCTTTTCCATGAAGGAGCTGTTAGAGGGGCTGGAGTTCCTGAGACTCCTACGCGCATCATCGATGGACGCGCCAGAGTCCCCGGAGAGCCTCGTACGACCTGAAACCCCGTCCCATGGCCCAAGTAAGCAGAGTGGATGCAGGTGACAGCCGGAACATACAGAATTTCTCGGGATCACTCCCCCCCCCGCCTCATTAACGCAGAATGTGCTCAGATAAGCTCCATACTGATATGCTATGCGACCTCTGGTATGTTGTTGAGATGGTCACGGTAATTTCCCAGTTAACACGCATGTAATGTCAAAACCATGAATGTTAGTATGGGGGTGCACAAACTGGGGGAGGGGGGTGGTGTGATATTTTCTGGGGTGGGCGCCACTCTTGCAGAGGCCCTGCACTCTTCCCCGCAACATTTAAATAAAATGCTGGGGGAGCGCGCGAGGCCTCTGTATATCTCTTACCTTTTCTCCAGCGGCTTGTGGTGACGCGTCACCATGATAACGCAGAGTCAAACGATGCCGCGGGTCAAATGGCAAATGTCACATGACGCTGTGACGGCAGAAGCCACCGGAGAAAAGGAAAGGGGGGGGGGAGGGGGCATGAGCAGGGGGGGTGGGGAGAGCAGGCAGGGGGCGCAAACAAAAAAGTTTGCCCGCCCCTGGTATAGATCACTTTTTTGGGATTACTCTCACAATAAAAACCCAGCAAGCGTCAGAGGTTCCTAATAAAGGGACATCTGGTGGCTGCAGGGAGCAGCAGAAATAGCTAACAGAATGCTAATTACTAGTTACAGTAAGATCCACTGGCAGTGCGGACGCCACCGCCGGAGAGAGCCAGGATATGTGCATTTCATGTGGTGATGTTTAACATGTGGATTCCCATACTCTGGCACCATTCCAGGCAACTGGTTGAGTCTATATTTACAAACAGGGACAACCCCACTAGCTCAACAGAATAGCTCACAAGAGCTGTCACTACCTCATAAAGTCATTCGTTAAACATTAGAATAGTCACACACTTTTGAAATCTTAATACCCCACAGGGCATTGTAGCAAAGAGACGACTCTGTCACGACTATAGACAATCTAGTCAGACACAAACCCACTGATAATCCTGTACCACCGCACCCGTGGCTGAGGCCCGCAAAGAGGAAATCGATATTCCCAACAAAAATAGAAACCCAGAAGCACCGGCAGCGGGAAAAAGGGCATTAAAACAGATGCCGTGGCTTGAGGAGCGGGAGACCGCGGTAATTTATGTTCGCCACCCGCCACAGCAAACAGACCCAGAGTTTAAAAGGGATGAGCCAGCGGTTCGCTTGCCAGCTGCATAAGCACTAATTAAGTTTCATTATTAAACAAGGTTGTAGTAAAACAAATTGTTAATGACATGTTATGTTCCAAGTGTTCATCCCTTGCCCCCGCACCCACCATGTACCCAAGATGGTAAAGTTGATATGAACAATGTTCAAACTTATAAGAAGTAATCGCCAGATGAATGCCCATGGCCCCTTTCATTCACTGACTGCAAAACCACGGGGACACATGGCACGTCCACAACCCAAACAAAGACTCTCTAGGGTGCTTGGGTCCTTGACCCCACACCCACTCCCTTGAACCCCACAGTTTTTCAAGGGGCGATGGATCACAGAGCTGGAACAGCCCTCTGATGCTCCTTTATTTTTGGTTTATCCCCGACCCCCACCTCCATCCCGGTCAAGGAAACCCTCAGATATAAACGTTGGAATAACAACTTCGGATGCAGTTGTTTTCGGGTCTTTGCAGGTAGCGGCGGTTACGACCTAGGAGGAACACAGCAAGAATCGAACCAGGCACAGGTATATGCAAACCGTAGCTACCGTGTGTTTGGGATGGTCAGCTCTAACTGCACAGACATGCTTTGTATTTCTCCCCATACATGACACAGCACTCTCTCTTGGGGTGGATGGACCTTTCTCCATCAACTTACATTCAGTGTTTGAGACTAGAGACCGGTCCTCCACTACAAGTTTTGTGGTGCTAGACAATTCTGTGTTTGCTGTCATCATTAATATTGGTTCCTATGCTCAGCCGGCATCTGGGGGACTTCCATTATTTGGTTTTCAATGTTCTCTTCCGGAACATCTTTTCTATTCTTGTCACTCAATATACTCAACACAGGAGCAGCAGATTCTAAATCCATTTCCAGAGAATGTTCTATCTGTTCTGTTACAGACTCAAGAAAATGGTCTGCCATTTCTAACTTTTCAGCTTCATCAGATAAGGAATCTTTTGGTTTTGATTCTTCTTCTGTGGAAGCCTGAACCTTCTCATCTCGTTTTGCAGTGACACAGTGTCCCCAGCTCTCACTGTGCCCTTGTCTTCAGGGTCATTGATCTCTGTTGGTTACAGATGCTTGGGCCGGGTGAATACATTTCCTGTAGTGGAGACACCGGTGCTTTGCTGGTCCGCAGAGCCTCATTCTGTTTGAGTCTGTAACCTTTTTCTCCAACGTCATCTTTCAGACTCCCAACATGTAACTGCTGACCGTAAAGTCTTTGCAGACTCTTTCTCTCGTTGCAGCAAGTTTAGTGCCTCAGCGAGAAACTTCTGTCTCTTGAGTACATCCTGCAACTCTCCCCTTAGAGCGTCCACCTGTTCCCGGTGCTTTCTCCGAATTTGCGTCCATGCCCCCATCATATTTTGGAGCTCTGCAGGTTTCATTGCCATAGTGCTTGCGATTTCCACATCTCTTTCTCCTGGGCGTACTCATTTTTGGCGATGGAGCAGCCTTTCTGTTCCTCCGCCTCTTGCTCCAGTTTCTGAACCTTCTTGTGCTCCCTTTCATACAGAATCACCTGGCCTCTATGCTCCACCTGCAGCGATGCTCTGGTGATGCTCAGCGTGGCCCTCAGCTCCTCATGCTGCTCTACGGGGACACACTGTGTACTCAGACGTTCCTGGTGCAGACGAAGGAACGCCTCGTTTTGTTCTTCTTTTAGAGTCTGGTGTAGGGACAGCGCCATATGCTGTACTAACAATTAAGTACTTTTAGTTTGGGACTTTGCCATCTGTTGCAAGCCCTGCATTAAGGCACCAGCACGTTCTGCTTGGCTTTGTTGTAAAATAGCCGTATTCTCCGCCTGGGCACACTGTATTGTGTTCAGAAGTTCCTCCATACAGCTGCAGCCACCGGGTTTTAGACCATTTGCTTTGGAAAATCTGTGGCTATCTCGCAGTAACGCTATGAGATTTCTGCTGCAAGACTAATGCCAGCTGCATTTTAATGGGACTCACTCTGTGTGAATGCTCCCAGGCTGCGAGTCCCATTCAAACACAGGGACCTCTGCTGTGTTAATCCGATGGGCCATTTCAGCCTGCTCTGGACCTTCTCAGGAGTTACTGTGAGATTGCCACGGATTTTCCAAGGCAAAACCGGTGGCTGCATCTGTAGTTCCACTTTCAGGTGTATTCTTCACCTTGTCCTCTGTAGGCTCTTTCATCAACACTCCACACCTTCTCCGTGTATCCTGTAAGCACAACTGGTCACACACAGTGGGCAGAGTTTATTTCACTATGGCTGGGCGGCCATTTTAGACCCCCACATTTATTTTCAAACCCCCAGTTTCCACTGCTCAGGGTTATTTTAGACTGCCTGCATTAAACACCACCAATTGTGAGGCCTCCATCACGTTGCAGGGTCTTTTGTCCCAGATTTAGGCAGGAAACTCTATAGTTTGTTGAACAGGGTTTTATTTACAGGGAATAAAACTACTGTATGACAGAAAAAAAATCTACCACCAAATGAACCATTCTATTATCTGCAGATTGAGGCATTTCCCAAGCACATGAGACCACGTACCCCACCTACAGAATTTGAGGAACTCTGGAGGTAGAACACAAAAAAAGCCTGACATATCGACTATACCTAGGTTTTGGTTAACCAGGCACCGATTCCCACAGCAAACTAAAGTGCACAGCACTATGGGAAGAAGACCGGAATGAAACACTTGAGGGAAATGACTGGACCAATATATTTAATGCTGTAGCCAGTAACTCAATATGCACTATTATCAAGGAGAACGCATACAAGCCATGATGCGGTGGGATGCCTCTCGTTTGACAAAATCAAAGTTTTGTTCAGCCGACTCTCCACTGTGCCCTATGGAGTGCGGAGAAAACGCCCCCTTCCTACACATGTGAGGCCTTGCCCTAAGGTGCTTGATCTGTGGATAAAGGTCTGGGTTTGGGTGCAACGGATTTAGGGGACTGATATTCCAATGGACCCATGGATCTTTCTTCTGAACAGGCCCCTACAGAAGCTAAGCCGAGCTGGAAATCCGTTGCCAACACATACTAACACAGTCACAAGGTCCGAGATGGCCTCTTCATGGAAACAAGGAACTTTGCCATCCATATCTAATATCAAATACAAGGTATCGTTCCTTGGTCAGATGGAAAACATGGCAAGTTATTACGACAATGTGTGCCTAAAATGTCAGAACGTCTGGCAGTGCTGGCGTAGCCATGCAGAGGGCCCCGCGCTGGATCTGGACGTACATACAGTACTACTCATACTCCTGTCACCGGGGTCACACCAAGTGAAAGGGGATCTTGTTAACAATGCCAATAAATACATTGAACACTTGTTGTATCCTTATGTAGCCATGAAGTATTAATGTCCTGCTCCCTCCCCCTCCCCACTTCCCTGTCTCTGTGTCCTCCCTGTCTCTCTGTCCTCCCTGTCTCT